>PVIH01004338.1:0-58082 GCA_004025045.1 Sigmodon hispidus
CAGAAGTGGTATTGCTGGGTCCTTGGGGAGATTGATTCTCAATTTTCTGAGAAACCTCCATATTGTATTCCAAAGTGGCTGAACAAGCTTACACTCCCACCAACAATGGAGGAGTGTTCCCCTTGTTCCGCATCCTCTCCAGCATAAGCTGTCATCTGTACCTTTTATCTTAGTCAATCTAACAGGTGTTAGGTGGTATGAGATAAACATTCTTATTTTTCTGTTTACCTTTGAAAGAAAATAGGGTATTTGTCATTTCTAGAGAGTGAACCTGGCAAAGGCTTGTATGTTTAGATACATCTGATCATCTGGGATGCATGTATGGTCCAAAGTGTCTGTCATAGTGACTTTCTAGGCTTCCTGGAATAATGCAGCAGCAGTTTGCTGGGGCTGGGGATGTAGTCTGCCTCATATACAGCTTGCAAGCATGGCCTTTCTTAGTGTTAGTGGCTGTGAGGAAAGTCGGGCTCATGTTGTCACCTGAGTGAATTTTTCTTAGAGATGGAATTGTGACCTTGTCATGTTGTAAAGGAACTGCTGAGAATGTTTTTAGACCCAGTGACTGGTGGTAAATATCCAAGTGACAGCTGCTGTGAACCTCAAGCTGTGTGGAAAGGATTTTTTTTTTTAATCTTTCATTTTTTATTTTATTTTTTTTTAAAGACAGTTTTAAGATAGACCAGCCTTGGCTTTGAACTCTTCCTGACCCTCCTGCCATCATGTCCTGAGTGCTAGGATTGTAGGTGTGCACAGCCATGCTTAGTTTAGTGATACTGTGTTTGAAGCTCTACCACAGTGCATGCAGCATCCCCAGCCCTCTCACTGGGCTCATTGTTTGAATAAAAAAAGAAGGCCATAGTTGTAGATCTTGTCCTTATCAGTGCTTGATGACTGAGAAACAGCTGTTGACTGATGAGAAAGACAATGTGCTTTAAAAATCAATATGGTTGATTAAAAAAAAAATCCTTCAAAGATTATCTTCAGTCTATGAATCTAATTAACTGGGTGCAATTGATGAGCAATAAATATGAAGTCCTGCACTGAGGTTTAAAACATAGATTGGTAGATAGGACAGGAGGAAAAGGGTCCAAGTTCTGGGAGTGAAAAAGAGGCTGTGATTTGGTTGCTGTTGATAATGTTAGGTACTGTCCAGCTATGGAGAAGTGTTGGGCCTCATTCAATGAAGGTAACTAACACACTCATTGTTCTCTGCCTTCCCAGATAGCTGCAGTGAAGTGCTCACTCTATAGTGCTCAAGAGTTACAGAACCTAGAACCTTACAGAAAGAGTAGCCAGAGTGGGCTAACTCTGGGCACCATATCATATGGGGGGTTGGTTATAGTAATTGGAAACATCTAGCTGATGGGCGTGGGGGGAATAATTTTAGATTTCAAAAAGTTTTATTTATTTCATGGGTATGGGTATTTTGCATGCGTGCACATGTGCATGTGTGTGTGTGTTTGTGTGTGTGTGTATCATGTGCATGCCTGGTGCCATTGATCTCCTGGAACTAGTGTAACAGACAGCCATGAACTGCCACTTGGCTGCTGGGAATTGAACCTGCTCCTCTAGAGAAGCAGCCAGTGCTCTTAACTATAGAGTCCTCTCTTCAGCCCTGATATTTTAGATTTTGAGACATGTATTTTCACTAAAGGCAACAATTCATTTTATGCTATTCCACAAGAAGAAAATGTAAACCCAGTGTGGAGTGGTTTATAGAAGTGTCATTATGTATGTATGTACGTATGTATGTATGTATTTATGTATGTATGTATATATTTAATTATTTTTTTAAAATAAGTGTAGTCTTTCCTCTTTCCGATAATTAGGAAGTCTCCTCCCAACTAAAAACAATGTCTGTGATTAGAGCTGACTGTCAGGAAGGCTGTCCATGGCAGGGCTTGTGCCGTACAGCAGCACCTTAGGCCAGTAATTTTAGTAGGCACCAGGATTGGGCCTAGGTGAAGGGCCTTGTAGATGCTTGCAGAGAGTCTCAGGTCTAAGCTCTTTTCTGACAGTGAGCCATTGTTCTCCTTTCCTCACTGTGTTGGCAGTACCAGGGGAGGGTTCAGAGCAGTTGGGGATGATTGGCTCACCAGGGCTTTCTCCAAGTCAGTGTATTTTTTAGAAAACAAAACTTAGATGTTACTTGAGAATATGTTTGATGAAGGAGTTTATCTTTATGTGTACAGTTGCTTTTCCTGCATGTATGTCTGATCATGATGTGTGTGCAGTGGTTGTGGAAACAGAAAGAGAATGTTAGATGCTCAGACTAGACTAACAGCCACCTGTGTGCAGCCATGTGGTGCTGGGTACTGAATCCTGGTCCTCTAGAAGAGCAGCCAGCACTCTTTAACTGTTGATCCATCTTTCCAGCTCAGAGGTTTAGCTTTTCAAATAGAAAATACGTTTTTACTATCTGGGGAGAAAAATGTCCTTTGTGTCACAGATTGTGGTTATCCAAAGGAAAGTGTTGCTCAGCCCCAAGTGACACATTTAACCATTTCCCTTTTGGGTGGGAAGGTATTTGAACTTGATCACCAGTGTTGACCTGTACCACTCAGTCTTAGATGTTTAGTGGGTGCCCTCTCCACCATGAACAAAACAACGTTGTCAAGGAAATTAGCAATGCATATACTTGAGAGAGAACCTGTAGTTTATGAAGACGTGAGTTTGGGAGACTTGAAAACTTGAATTTGTCACTAAGTTATCATTTAACATGACTGGGGAGCTGGAGTGTAGCTCAGGGACAGAATGCTTTCAAAGCCCGTGTGAAGGCAAGTTTTTGATTACACAGCTGCAAAAGAGAACAAAGGAAAAAAGTCATTTTTTTCCAGTTGAGTTTAGTGATGCTTCGAATAAATATGGCTTTAAAAATTAGAATAAAAACCATGCTACCATGTAACTCTTAGGATTAAGACCTCTAATACCTGTCTGTTGTGTCTACTTTGTTGAGTACTTTTAATATCTTACCAATTTTCTTTTAACTTCTTTTAAGAAGTGTGCCATTGGCAGTCTGTTCTCTTAGGGCCTCAGTGTTTCACAGTGCTCAGCACATACATTGTAACACATTGCCCTGGTTTGACTGTGTGCACTGCAGTCAGTTTTGTTTGTTATAGTTTGAAAGGCTCCTTTAGTCTCTCCTAGCTTGTGCCTTCTTCATGACTCATTTCTCCGAGGGCATTTTGTTTGTTTTCTCTGACCTTGTCTTTATAGAGCATCTGAGGGGCTTCTATTTTGGATCATATTCTTTCAATAAATATTTAAGTGCCCCTCCCCCACTAGCGATATTCTAGAGCTGTTGTGTAGTTAAGGAGCAGTGTTATATCTGTACTGTTCTTATTTATTCTCATCATTCAGTCTTTGACCTGTAGCTCCTATAGAATAAGTTTCTCTATTTAGCCTTCAGAGTGGCATTCTCATCCTGTGTCCTGTCACTCTCCTGACACAGCACAGAAATTAGACTGGTTGATGATGCGGTGCTCATGGGCTTGTTGCATGTAGCTTAGACATTATACAACAATTAAGTTGTTTATGAAGATTGGATGCTGGGTATCATTGTAAAGCATTATAATTATCTCCATAAGCTGTATAAGATAGTATTTTACCTTTAATATTTTAAGTGTGGTGAAGTGCTGTTTCTTTGAAGAAATACTGAATAATCTTGTTTGTTTGTCAGCTCATGGACTTTTTTCTACAGTGCAGTCCATTAGTTGCAAGCATGAAGGAAGTAGCTGTTAGCTTTTCAGTGCATGCCAGAGGAAATAGCTCTGAGGAACCACAGAGAGTAGTGCCACAAGCAGTGTGCTGGCATGTCCTGTGTCCTGTGTCTTGGACTCCTGTCCATCTATATAGCCTTGTCCCTGAGGACACAGGGTGCACAGACTCACGTCCTCATAAGTGATGATGTTTACATAAAGAACAAGGTTTAAGATATAAATATTATGGGAAAAATCTGAGCCTTTAGATCTGTAAGTCACAATAGTCATAAGAGAAAACAGAAAGTCCTCCTGCCTTGTTGGGAAAGGTCTTTATTTTAAAGAAAGTATTGTAAATCCTTAACAGTTACATTTAAAAACCATAGCTGCTTCCTGCTTTATCTTAGGATCCTTTCCATGTAAAAACAGGGCTCCAGTCTTCCATGCCGACAGCCCACCCTGGCAGCTTCCCATTCTCACAGTGAGTTCAAGTCCTCTCTGGTCCAGCAACTGCTCATTTATTTCAGAAATTTCTCCACTGTCTGAGTTTTCCTTTTGAGGTTTTTTTTTTTTGTTGTTGTTGTTTTTTTGTTTTTTTGTTTTTTTTTTTTTTGACTTTTAAAGCTATTGGTCTTTACTCTTTTGTCTGTTTAGAGATCAGTCTGTTTTGAAAGATTTAACTCTAGAATACAGTATTATTTCTCTGACAGATCCACTGGGTCCATGTATGAAGAATTTTGTCTTTGTTCTTAAAATCATAGGATGTAAAATTTGATCCTTGCCTGGTTCCTCTCAAGGGTTTCCAGTTCATTGGCAAGGAGGAATTCCTTAGGCGGCCTCTGGAGCCGTGCTGGGGAGCTTTGCATTGGGGGAGCTGTGTGCGGGAAGTCCCTGCTTACTCTTCACCCTTCCCTGCAGCTGCCACACTGCACAAGGCACCACTCTGGGGCATAGGCTGAACTGCAAACATACTTGCTTTGTTCGCTGCTGAGTCTTAGGTTGTTAGTTAAAGGGAGCAACAGACAGCGGGAAACTCGGACACATGAAGCTGTAGCTGAGGCAGTGGGCTGAGCTGAGGGAGCAGCTATGGGAGGTGGCAGGTCTGAGGAAATGCCATTCTGAACTGAGAGTTACTTATTTATTTAAGTTTTGTTGTTTTGGAGATTGAACACAAGGACCTCACACATGCTAAGCACACTTCAGCAGTGGCCCAAGATGTGAGAACCAGGAAAGAGTGAAGTCGGTGAAGCGACAATTATTTAGTGGCAGAAATGACAGCAGTGTTTCAGGACTGAGGCAATGTGGCTCTAGAGGAAGGAATGTGTAGGCCTGTGGAGTCAGAGGAGCCCATTCTGAGGGAGGGCAGAGGGTGTGTGTGAGTCAGGCATTGGCAAGTAGAGAAAGAAGGAGTCTTCTTCAGAACAAGGATTCTCTCCACTGGAGGTGACTGGGAGTCAGTGTAGTGGTGACAGTCTGTTTTGCTGAGGTGAGCCATTGTGGATGGAGCCAGAGCTGGTTTAGGCTCCATCAGACAGTTCTTACAGTACTTGAAATTCTCACTTGAAGCCCTTCCTCAGCCTTGTGAAGGCCTCAGAGTAGGACCTTGAAGACAGGTCCAGAGCTCTTGTGTCAGCAGGGTGAAGGCTATTTCCCCCAAGGGATCCCTGCAACCTTCCTCTGGTTAACTCTGGTTTACAGGTCACCAACTGGTACAGAAAGGCTAGTATTCCCAACTAGGCATTAGGATGTGCTGTTGAAAGATGACTTTAACCAGGGCATAGATAACTCTTAGCTCTTTCTAGCTTCACTTCTTGCTAGTTATTACATTGGAGTGAAAAGCTCCGACCCAAGTGTCAAAAAGCACACAACTGAACTCTCTGTTAGTGTGGAGGGGTTCTGGGCCTGTGTGCATTTCAGGCATTGAGCTGATTCTCTCCCAGCCTCTGCACTCTGCTCCAGGGCTGCTGGAACTAGTACTGCTCTTCCAGAGGTGCCCATGGCTGATAGACAGATGGCTAACTGGTTAGTGCCTCCTCACCCGTGGGCATATCCTGTGTAAAGCAACTATCTGTCAGTGTCATCTGCTGAAGCAAATGTGACCAGGTGTGAGAGAGAATGCCTGGCGTCTCTGGGTCTGTTTGAAATACCTGTTTTCCATGTAGGTCTCATGTCACACAAGGCCCTTGCATGCTGCAGTTGCCTGTTTGCGTCTTCAAATAGCTAACTGTGTCTTTTTATTCATTGCTCTACAGTCTCTTTGTTATTGTTTCCTACATGCAGGATTTTGGTCAAGGAAAATGAACTGTTTACCAGCAAATAGGAGTCACCCCAGGAGTTAATGATTCCATTTTCATACCTATGTGTGCAGTAGTAAAAGGGAAGCTATGTGGGGAAACTTGTGTGTTTGGAAGTACACTGTCAGGTGTTGATATGTGAGTACGGGGAGAAGGAAGTAGGTGCGAGGACATCATGTGCTGGGGGAACAGCCACTAGGTGTCCAGATTAAGTGTGTACAGATACAGGCCCAAGCATTTCGGGGACCATGCTTCACCTTTGTAAACATGGATCATCCCAACAGTGTCACCTGCTAACTGTGTTTTGTTTTTGGAAGAATGCTTCTCATTTCTTTCGTGATGTGACACCTTCAAGTGAGTAATTAAGTCATTACATTTTTAGATATTGAAATATTTACAGTTTATTATCTTGAACGGTGGTATAGACCTATAATCTTTACACTTGGGAAGCAGATTCAGGGGAATTGCTGCAAGTTTGAATCCTGCCTGGTTTGCCCAGTGAATTCCATGTCACTCAGCTCAATTGTGGGACTTTGTCTCAAAACAAAAACAAAAGAAACCTCAAAATGAAGGGAGGGAGGAAGGAAGGAATGAAGGAAGGTAGGAAGGTAGGAAGGAAGGAAAGAAATAGTGTTGAACTTGGTTACTGGGATGGCTGTTTGTGCCTGGGTATGGACTTTTCTGCAGAGTATTTACATCCTACCTGTGCTATAATGAAAGACTTGTACTGTGAGCCGCTTTTATAACTCCACACCCATGCCTGCTGCCCCCGTGAGTAACTCAAGATGGGCCAGTTTTGCTGCAATCCAAGCTACAAAGAAATGTTGAAATGCTATTTGTGTTAAAATGGTCCCAGCTTCTTAATGGCCAGTTGAACTTGACTTTTTATTCATCACAAAGTTAAAGGACACAGTTGAAGAAAATTAGAAAAATTAGTCTAAAAGTATAGCCAGGAAGGAATTGTATGCATGAAGTTAATCAGATAAAGGGTGGGGTGTAGCCAAGTGGTAGGGTTGCTCTGCCTGCACAAGTCCGTAGGCCCAGTCCTCAGCATCAGGGCAAAGTCAACAGTTGCTCTTGTGCCTATGACAGACATATCTGGGCTTCCTAGCAGACTTTCAGAACCACTGATGGTCACTAGTACACCTACATAATTCAGGCTAGGGATCGAATCATTCCTCAGTCAAGGTAATAGGATTAATCATTTATTGAAGCTTTGGGCATCAGAGGTTACAGCACATCAAAAGGCCTTCTTGCCCTACCTCCTCACTGCTTTGAGAGACAGGGTTAGAACAAACTTAGTTATGGAGCTAATTGGCTTTTTTTTTTTTTTTTTTTTTTTTTTTCTTTTTTTTCTTTTTTGAGTGTGTGATTCATGAATCAGGGCAACCTCCATTGTGTGGTCCAGATGGGAGTAGTGACTTTGTAAGCAGGGAAGTACTGACTGGCTGATAGGGGCAAGATTGCTTTCCATAGAGAGGATCAACAAAGAGCGGGTCTAAGGGCCGTCCTACTACCCCACCCCACAGGGAGAACCGAGTCTCTTGTTTCCTGGAAAAACAAGACCTATCTTTTTCCTTAACATTTTACTGTATTATGTGACTGTTGTGTAGCAGTTAGATGGAGTGACCCAAAAGTTTAGTTTTCCTTTTTGTATGGGATACTCACTTGGACATTGTTAGAAATACCAAGAACAGTTGTAATCTGTGGGTATGTGGGTTCCCATTTGGTGTCATAAGGACAAGGGGGCATATAGTAAATACTGAATAATTTTTTTGAGGGGATGTGGTTAGAGAAAGAGGGAATTTGCTCAGGTTCAGACATCGATGTATGCTGGGTTGCTATAGCTTTTGGGGAAAAGACTTTGTTGGCCTCGTGTTTTCTTTTTACATTCTATTTTTGACTATGTTCATGCAAGTGTCAGTACTTCTCAGAGACGAGGTAATTGCAAGCCTCTGGAAGTAGGTGCTAGGAGTCAAACTTGGATACCCATGTGCTCTAACCAGAGAACCTCTCTTGTCTTACCAAGTGCTGTTAGCAGTCATTTTAATAGCACTTCTGCTTGGCTGGTCGACACTGTCTTTTGCTTGTTTGCATTGTAGTTGGTTAACTTTGTATCTTCTTTAGGCTGGAGACTCTTTGAGGGATAAAATTTGTCTTGCTTATGATTAATACTTAGGTTCCAATATCTTAGCAATAACTACCCAGTGAAAGATGTGTTGATTAATTGCTGGATGGGACTATAAGATGGCTTAGTCTGTAAGTGCTTGCTGCTGCACTCGGATGACCTCACTTACACTTCCAGGATCTGCATGGTGAAAGGAGAGAATTCACTTTATCTTATACAGACACATTTTTTAAAAAGTGGGGTATATTTTACTTAGTCTTGAGGTAATAGTTTTGGAAACAGCATTTTGGGGTTTATGTTATTTATATCCCAGAGTTTTCCAAGAAGTTAGTTGAGTGTGAGTTTTTCAAACAGTGCTTCCTAAATCCCATATGTCCTCAGCATTGATCTCAGAACTGCTTGTGAAGGGACATGGCCCAGGTCCCCTTCATCTGTTTAGATGGAGGTGGTATTTTAGATTGGATTCTTCCACAAGCAGTTTGCAGACTGTGAGTCCATTCAGCTGGAGTCAGTGTCTGAAGGTTCAGCTTCATACAACCAATAGTAAACTGGGTATACGTATGGGGGTTCCCCCTGCTTTGCTTTGCACCTTTTCCTGCCAGACACAGCTCAGGGTGCCTGCTGTCCTCTCCAGCGTCTTGATGCACCACAGCAGTTGGCTGAGTTGGGGTGCATGTATTTTGGCTCACAAAAAAGTTTCCCGTTGACTAAGTTTACTACATGCAGTCTTTAGGAAATGGATATGTAAGAAACTCCTAAGTTATACACTCGCTGCTTGCACATTACTTCCTACTTTTAAGTTAAACACCTATTTGGAACTTCTAAATTTGTTAGGGGATTTTGATTTGAAGTGTGTTGATAACTTGCTTATTAGAGAACTCAGCTATGAATGTGGTGTAAGTTCTTTCTTGATTTGCTTTCTTTTTGGAGGGGAAGACAGGATCTCAAATGTAGCCATCCATAGCCATTGTAGACTTCTATGTTGGCCAGGCTGATCTTGAACTCAGAGATGCAAGATGTGTCTGGCTCCTAAGTGTTGGGATTAAAGGAATATGACACTATGCCTATGAACAATTTGTTTCTGTGTATGTATATGTGTTTGTTTTTGTGCAAGAGATGGAATAAACTTTATGGAGAAGGAATCACAGTGTGAGTAACCAACCAATCTTGTATGGCTGGCGCATGCGCTGAGCTAGCTCTTAACCAAGGAAGAGATGACTTGTCAGTGAGATGTGCTGTGAGTGTCAGGATCACACCAGGTCCATTGTTGCACTGCTCTGAAGGAAAGCACGGGTGGGATACTTCAGACTAGTCTAATGTTGGATGTTCAATTTAGAGAAGCTGCTATTATATGTGGATGCTGCTTACATGATATAGAATTAACTTCACAGGAATAGTACTCTTCTCCAACTCTGTCAGACCTTCAGAATGCAGCCTGGAATATTAAATTCTCTTCTCACTTCACACACACACCAGCATTATTTAGTACATTTCCTTCAATTGGCCAAAATTCAATTAAGTTGTAAGTACACAAAACTGTGAACTTTTTTTTTTTTTTTTTTTTTTTTTTTAAAACTTTATTTATTTATTATTTATTTATTTATTTGCCTTGGTGTTTGCCTGGAACTGGAACTAGAGACAGTTGTTAGCTGCCATGTGGGTGCTGGGAATCGAACCCGGGTCCTCTGGAAGAGCAGACGGTGCTCTTAACCGCTGAGCCATCTCTCCAGCCCCCAAAACTGTGAACTTTAAGGTAAAGCGATTAATGAATTATGAAATTTTACTTTTTTCAAGAGTATCGGTTCACCTCCTTTATAGAGTAATGAGAGAGAATCATATTGTGTTATCCGAGCCATAGTAGATTTAAAATTGAGTTCAAATCCATCCTACTTTCTTTTCTATGCCTTTGGTTAAAATATATTTTGATATTCTCCGGGCAGCCAGCCAGTTCTAAAATAACTGCTTTTGGTGAAACAGTTTTTGTGATGTTTACATGAGCTGTGAGATTAGAATCATCATATGTTGGACACAATAATTTTAGGACTTCTAAATGCTTTTTCCCTCCCTCCCTATGTCCTGTACTGCATTTTTCTCTTCTTTCAGACTAACAATTCATATCCAGCTTTACCCATTGCTTCTGGAGATGTAACCATATAACCTCAAGACTGTCACCACTGACGAGCAGGACTGTGTGGAAATAGGCCCTGTGTTTAAATGTTGATTTTTTTGTATACTTTTTGTAGAAGTAATCTTGAGGTAGAATCCTTAGAATTAGCTAACTTCTTGCTATATTGAAATAATTTCAGGTTTTTACTCTTTTGCCTGCTGCACCTCCCACACCCCCTTGTTTGATGTGTGAGTCAGCCCAGGAGTTGAGATGAACTTTTATATTATGGTATATAGGATGTAGGTGGTCATGGTCTGCCTCCCAGATTTCATTCTTGGCTTCTGCAGCTCTGACTGGACCCATGTAATGTCCTACTTCGGTTAGGGTCTATGAAGCTTGCATGCAGAGGCTTCCCATCCCTGCACTCATGTAATCGGCAGCTCTGAAAACCATCAGCCCAGCCAACCACTTTGACTGTGTTACAACAAGCTCTGCACCTAGAGTATCTGTTTAATGCTGACTTCATGCTTGGGCACTTGGGCACTGAGGATTGATGCTATGTTTTTCTGAACACTGAGTGTTTCAACCTGTGCACAGGTTGATGTCTGAAGATGTGGGAACTGGAGAGGACCACCATTCTCTGCTTGCACCAAAAGCCATGCAGTGAAACACTGATTTAATCTTGTTGAGAACATTGCTTGTATGCTCAATGTTACATTAATACCAGGATGCTCACATTCTTGTGCTTCAGAAGTTTATTTATATTGCAGAAAGGATAGATTCTGAATCCCTAATAGGCTTGTTTAGGGAACACAGATCTTTCAGGGGTCAAGAAAGAAGCAGGTTAGCAGGGGCTGTAGTGCTGGCAGAGCCTCCTCACTGGGCTCTCTTTTCTCACATGTGCAGTAGACCTGTTAGGGGCTGGGACAGATCTGTAATGGATGTGTGGACCCCTCAGGGGATGAGTCAAGTTCATACTTTCAAGTGTGTAAAAGGGACTGTCCAGACGGCTAATGAACAGAACATTTAGGAAGGCAGGTGGAGGAGGTAAGGATGAAAAGCGTGTCCATTTGTCTTATATTGGGGTGAGTGCTGAGGCTGGGCAGCCTGGGTTCTTAGGCTGCATCTTCCATGCTCTGATACTGCCACCAAGCTGATGAAACCTCTTCTGACCCTGCCTGATTAGGCTCCTTGCTCCATCTCAGCTACTGGGAGAGGAATAAGGGCTACTTCCTTTCTCTCATACTGCTGTGTTCAGTAGAGACATCTGATAACTAAGGAACACTTGCTAGTCATTATATTCCAGCCTGGAGGGAGAATTTGAGAATAAGATATGCTAATTGTGTTTTCAAAAGACTTCACTGAACTGTTCCTACACAGTAAGCACAAGTCCCTTCCTGACCATGCTGCAGCTCACTGTAGAGTGCTGCCCACCTTGTGTGATGGTACCACCAGCCAACCAACTATCCAACCTACGAAACTACCTGTAAACACTTGCTGGATGTAAGGGATGGCTGTTTAAGTTTTGTATTTTGAAAGAGAGAGAATAAACAAACTCTGACAACAGTCCCATGAGTGGATGCTGCTGAATGAGCACTTCATATATTATGCCTCAAGTTTTGTTGCATATATATATACATATATATATGCACACACACACATATATATAATTTTTAAAAAACTGTTATTTATTTATTTAATTATTTGCCTTGGTGTTTGCCTGGAACTGGAACTACAGACAGTTGTGAGCTGCCATGTGGGTGTTGGGAATTGAACCTGGGTCCTCTGGAAGAGCAGTCAGTGCTCTTAACTGCTGAGCCATCTCCCCAACCCCCTATATATAATTTTTTATGTCTAGTTCTTGTTATGTTGAAGCCCAGGCTGACTTAGAATGTGGGACAATTCTCCTGTCTCAGCCTTCTGAGTGGTGGGATTACAAGTGTGTTCTCCCATGCCATGCATGAGCGTTGCTTTTTTAAACTTTTCTTAGTTGTCTCCTTAATGTTGTGATACTTAAAAATCTGGAAGGTGTTTCTTGACACTTACTCTTAACTTGGAATAAACATTTCTAACAAATAGCACTTCCTCTCAGATGTGCTGGATTTCATTTGGACCTTTGAAAGTTTTTCTTAAGAAATCTGAGATTCTTAAGAACTCCTGTTTGTTGGAGTTAAAACATCGCCTTGATGGGTGTGCTCTTGCCTTAGGTGTTTCAGTGAAAAACTACATGTTACAGTGTATCCTTCCTGGAGACAGTCATCAGATGGGTGGAGAAATACTTAGAGAACATTTACACAAGTTGCTAACTGAACTGTAGGATGTTGCTAATAGCAACATAGAGTTTAAGAATGTGACATTTTTGGAGAATAAAACCATGACATTTATAATAGAATTAAGAAAAATTTTATGAAAAATAAGGGTTTAAGAAAAATCAGGGTAGATTGAATTGTCTATAGAAGCTGCAAAAATAAGTTCAGAAATTTCTCACCTATTGAATTATGTAAAAACTAGTTGGAATGTGACTTTATATGTATGGATTGAAAATGGTATTTCATTCCCAGCCCCATACATCAGTGCTAGTCATTAAAGTAGGTGCTGTGGGTTAGGATTTAGCCTAGTGGTAGAGTGCTTGCTAAGGTCCTGGGTTTGGTCCTCAGCTTTAGGTGTGTGTGTGTGTGTGTGTGTGTGTGTGTGTGTGTGTGTATATGTGTGTGACAAAATAAAGTAGGTGATGCTTTTATAATTATGCATCTTTAGTCATTTTGCTGTATGAGAGAATGGCTACATGAAAGCTGCTTGGTTCTCCATTTTCTTTTTGGGTTCCGCTTCCCTGAATTCAGTCAAGTATAGGGAAAACATTGTTAAAAATACAGCATCTGCCTGGCAGTGTAGCACATGCCTTTAATCCCATCACTCAGGAAGTAGTAGCAGGTGGATCTCTGAGTTCTAGGCCAGCCTGGTCTATAGAGTGAGTTCAGGAAGGCTAGGGCTACATAGAGAAACCCTGTCTCAAAAACAAAACAAAACAAAACAGAAAACAGGCTTTTCATCAGACCTGTGTAGAGAGAACAAAGGGACCTGGAACCTTTGGGGAGAAAGGGGTGAAAGAAACAAGGCCTGAGAGTGGGTGTCCTCAAGGTCTCTACATACCACTTGTGTGCAATGTATTCCAGCAGATGTTGTGCATCATATTGTTTTCTACAAACAAACAAGCAAACAGACAAACCAGATTGTTTCTAGTCTGTCCAGGCATGAGTCCCACACTGGTTATCCAGTCTTGATCAGCCTTGAAGTTATATGCACTTATATATGAAATTAGATAGAAGTTAACACAAAATAGGCCAAGCAGATTACATTGATACTTAGGCATTGTGTGTGTGCAAAACAAAGAAAAGGAGGCCATGAATTTGAGAGGGAGCAAGGGAATTCATGCTAAAGGAGGTGTTGGACATAGGAAAGAAACAGGACAGGAAACGGTGCCACTGTATTTTAATGTCAAAAACCAAAAAAAGTCCTTAAAAAAAAAACAAGACTAGCAATAACTTTAATGTTGCATGTTTGATAGAGGGCCATAGAATTCACTTTGTCACTAATTAATTGGTCCTGGTAATAACAACATCTATCCCAAATATATTGCAGGTGTGAAACTCCGTTGGTGAGATCATTCAGTAATTAACTTCATAGGCTTTGGAGCCAGATAGGGCTACAGTCCTTTCTCCAGAGTACTTAGCTGTAGTTACTGTGCTTCATTTTTTTTGTTTGTGAGGTGGGAAATTAGAGACACAGTACTGCATTGAGTGTGAGGGTTCCCTGAGTTCACACATGGAAGTCACTTAGCACAGCACTTAGCTCCTATGCAGTTCAGTACATATAAGCTGTTGTTAATGATATAACAGTTCTTTCTGCCCCTGCTACCAGAGCAGCTGTGGCCTTTGTTGTTAGAGCTCTGGTGCAAGAGCTCCTTATGTACACTGATGTCAATATGTCTGCAAGCATTAGAGCCTTCTTTACTTCCTAGTTTTGATAAAAAGAATTATTTGTGTCTTTATCTGATTGTTGTCAGCTTGGAATGAGAGGAAACTTTAAGGCTATGGTGTAAGTAAACCCTCAGTATGCTTATGGGGAAACATGTCCTAAAGCCGAAACAGAAAAATGAAGCCAGATGTTCTCTTTGCATGCACCTTAAATCTAGAAGGTTTCTCTTTGGTTCCAAGTCTCTTTTGCTAGAAACAGATGTGTATGTTGTCACTTGTGTCCTGTGGAGGCGCTCTTGAGCATAGCCTTCGTTTCTAGGAGAATGCTAGTAACTTGTTATTGGGCTCTTACTCTGTGTCACAGCAGCTTATGTTTGGTGGCTGCTGGCTATGTGTATTGCTTGTGCTGGTTTGCTTCCCCTGGTACTGGTGATGGTGGTGGTGATGCTGATGGTCAGGATTGAGTGTTGAGTCAGTGTGTATGTACTGCACTGGCTCTTGATGAAGCCACATTCTGCCTTTGTTTTTTCCAACATAGGCACGTGCTGGTATAGAAAGTCTAGTATTCTGGTCATCCAGTTTGATAGCTCCCTTGCCTTTTACTGTGCACACTGTGATCCAGTTATTTTACCTTCTCTAGCAGAGTTAGTAATAGCTAGTGTCTATTATTGCTATGTGATGCCACTGCCCTTAACACATTAAAGACAAATGTCAAGGGCAATGGAGCCTATAGTATTGTGAGTGTTTTAACAAATGATGTAACTTTTATAATGAAATTTAATAAAAATAATTAAGAAACAACTAACCAACCAAAGAAGAAAAGCAAAAAGAGGAAGGCTTACTCCTGTCCACACAGCATAGGTTCGTAGACTCAAGACCTTCACCGTTCTCCAAAACTTTAAGGGAAATGTCAAGTACATGAAAAACTCTACACACTATATACATTTCACTGTAATAACTCATTTTTTACTATGCGTGCTTTCTCTGCTTTTTTCCTTGATGGTTTTAAAATAAAGTCTTTAGACTGCTATTTCAATTTTCATCTTAAAAATAAAGAAGGGTTAGGTTGGAGGGACAGCTCAGAGGTTCCCTCAAAGAGAAACAGAGCTTGGTTTACCAGGAACCATGACAGATGGTTTACAGCCACCCACAGCTCCAGCTCTGCATCTCTGCACCTTAAAATAAAGGCCACTTTGACACACCCTACTTCAGTATATACTTTGTATGACCCTCACACTTTCAGTTAGTTACTTTTGAATTTGTTGAGCTGCCATTATTTCCTTCCTCTCCCTAGTTGTCCCATTTTAGTTGGGCTTTTAATTTTAAAGTGAGTGTAGGCGGAAGATCAACTTTAGTTGTGATTCCTCAAGATGTTGCCCATCACTCACTGTGTGGCAGAGGATGATCTTGATTGAACTCCTAATCCCAGAACTTTTGTCCACTTGACCTACATCCTGGGATTATAGGTGGACCCACTGTACTGGATTTAATGGGGCAGGAGGGGCATGAGGAGAGACCAGGTGAGACCAGGTCCTAGGATTTCATCTTTCCATCAAGACCCTGGGCCCCGAGAGGCCTGGAAAGGCAGAGCACAGCTGTGCACAGGTAAGCAGGAGCCCTGGCTTACACAAAGTACAAGGAAGTGTAGCTGGGCTCTTTAGGAGAGTGTGCCTGAAGCTGAGCAGACTACCTGGAGATGGGATTTGAAACTACCTATCTCCAAGCAAAGCAAAATGCAGGAATAATATATTTTGTTAGCAGGCTGCGAGACATTGCTGCTATTAAAATTTGTTTAGAAATGGAAACAACATAATTATACTATACCATGATTGTGTTAAAATAATTTCAAACTGTGCCAAAATTATGTATCCTTTCATTAGATAGGTGTTTAGCAAGTATTCACTCTTTACGAAAGTGTTTTGAGGTTTATATTGCAGTTGTGTCTGCAGGGAGTTTTCAATTCAGTAAGTAGGGAGAGGAAGGGAGAAAGAGAGAGGGGGAGAGGGACAGATATCTCCTGTATGAAGCAAATGTATACCTACATAATGTGGAAGCAACCAGTGTACAGGCCATGGAGAATCCAGACAAGTAGGTAGTCAGATTTGCTGCCTGAATGCAGAGGCAGCCAGAGGAGGTGGGGGGTCCAGGGATGTAAGGTTGTCTGTAAGTGTTTTAACAAAATGAGCTGGGCCAGCTGAAGCTGGAGTGGGAACTGAGAAAGGGAAGAATGTGGAAGTGGCTTGTCCTAAGCCCAGGAGCTGGGCTTGCACAGAGCTGGTTACAGTGCTTTTCTCTGTGAGCCACCCTCACCTTGGGAATGCTCCCAACAAGGCTCCCATTGCTTCCACAATTCTTTGTACCCCTGAAATAATGCTTCCATCTGACCTTCCAAACTCTGCTGTAGATTTATTCCTGCAGTTAGCTTGGTTGTAATGTGTCTTCCTGTATCTCTGTGTCAGTAGGATTTATCATAGCTATACTTTTCTGAAGGGCTGTGCATAAAAGAGTTGACAAAGTAGTGTAATTCCAGGCAGCTAGACAGAGGAGTTCCGGTAGACATGCTCATTATTAGATCTGTTATGCCCATTCTGGTCTTTGCTGATAGAATTTCTTCTTTGATACTTCCCCCTCTTCCTCCTTCTCTCCCTCCCTAGCACTGGGATTAAGGGTGTGTACCACCATACCTGAGTTTATAATTTCTTTCAAAATGCCTTTTCTTCAAGGAAGCAGTGGAAAGATAGCAATGAAATATTTTGATCTACAGCATCTAACAGTTCTGACAATTCTATGTTAAGGCATCTTTGATCTGAACCAAGTATCTTTGGAAATAGACTTC
Source organism: Sigmodon hispidus (assembly GCA_004025045.1). NCBI lineage: Eukaryota > Metazoa > Chordata > Mammalia > Rodentia > Cricetidae > Sigmodon > Sigmodon hispidus. Next base: position 17,038 of record PVIH01004338.1, read on the forward strand.
ATGAAGACCTTAAACACATTCCTTTTCAGTAGCTAAATATTTCCCTCTAGTGACTTTGATCATTGCAAACCTGGTTACAGTAAAGTTTAAACAGAGACCTCTTTGAGATTCTCTGTAGCTAGTTTTCTCTTAATGGTAAGGTGATAGGCTAACCCCGAGGAGAATGAGATAGAGGGCACAGTGCTGAGAGATAAGGTTGCCTAGTTCTCACTAGGGGAGGCTTCTGTGCACTTGGTCCAACCCTCAGAATTGAGATCCAGTAGGTCATGTTGGGAAAAAGGAACAGTGTATTACAGAACTGGGGATGTGGCAGCTAGAAACCGTACAGTTATGAAGCAGGAGGGCCTCTGTTTGCAGTTCCAGGATTATATTTCTCCAGCCTTAGAATTTCCAGCAATAATGCTGGAATCCCACAGAGATTTCAAGAAGTGTGCCATTAAGTGGAAGACAGCATGGGTCAGGAATGAATGCCCAGGCTTAGAAATGTGTACTGAGTTGTGTGCAGGTCATGGCCAAGTAGGATTCTAGCTGTTAGTAGGGGAGACCTGAGGAAGCTCAGTCCTGCTGGGGCCAGATTGGGAATGCTGGTTTGGAGAGTTTAAGGCTTTCCTATTCCTTTCTTTCTAGAAGTGTGACTTCTCAAAGTAATAACAAAATCTAGATGTTAAGTGGAAGGAAGGTAGAAATGGTATGTTTTCTGCTGTCTTGGATTTGCTTTCCAAGACTCTGTTGTAATTAAATGTGAATATTTTGATATGCTGGCCTCCTGTAAGGGAAGGTAAGTTGTGGCCTTAGGCAGACAGGAGAGGACTAGACACTTGGTGGCTTGTTTTACAATGTGTGAAGTTAATGTTCAGTGACACAGCCTGCATGGTCAGCCAGAAAAGAGACTTGGCTTAGGGCCATATTGGTATTGCAGCGATCTCCACGTCAGCTCTAATTCCATTAGGTCTTTGCAGAGTTTCTTGCAGTTAGAGCTGCCCTTTTGACATGTGTGCCTTTTCTTAAACACATGAACTTGGGACTTATATTACAGCCTAATATAAGGGAACGAATCCATCCATATCTATCACTTCTGTCATCAGTACATTTTCTGTAACTTTTAAATAATTTTTTTTTAATTAATCTGTGTGTGTGCACACATACCACACCATGCATGTGGAGATCAAGAATGTGTGTGGGAACTTGCTTTCTTTTCTCTTTGGATTTCCTACCCCCATCCCCTTCTTTTATTTTTAACATTTTTTTTTCCAGATACATTTGCTTGTCACCTAGCTCTAGACACTAAGGGGCACTGAGAAAAGAAATATAATATTTCCACTTTTCTGAAGCCATTTTTAATGTCTATTTCAAGTTTTCCTGGTGCCTTTGTTACTGCTGTTTGCTTTGTTTATGCCACTCGTGTTCTTAGGCATTTCTTAACTGCCCTCCTGTCCCTGACTCCCAGGCACTCCTCATGGCCCTGTCAAAACTTCTCACAGATGCCTACTGACTTCTTCTTTGTGTTAATAGCTTGTTGAGTCGCAAACTGATCTTTGGTCACAGCCTAGGCTTATTTCTGAGGCCCAGGCCTCCTTGTAAATGAGAATTAGAAAGCAAAAGTAGACAAACCCCCAAAAATGTGTGAGGTAAAGCTGATCATTCATTTATTGATTACTTAAGCCAACAGAAATAATAGAGCTCTCCAGACAAAGGAGAGTCAGGATCTGAGGGTTAGCTCACCTCTAACCAGGGACTGTGACGAGAGTTCTGGAAAATGTACTAGAGTAGACATTGGATGACGGCTGGGCGGCTCTTTTACATGCACTGCACTGTTCAAGAGCCAAGTGAAAACGTAGGCTATGGACCAGAGTGCCTCAGAGGTCAGGTTGCTGGGTGGGAGCAAAGAGAGAAGGCCAAGGGTTGAGAGAGTACTCACTCCACACACCTGGGCAAAGAGTACACGTGTGGAAACCCCTCACTGCGCTTTCAAAAGACACAAAAATCAAAATAAGTTACTTTTCCAGACACAAACAAGTTAACAAGTTTTCAGTATAGAGGGCCAACTTTTGGCACATCTCTCCTGTAATTTTGTCCACAGGTGGTTACTGTATAAACTGTGTCTTTCCAAACTTTCCTCTTTTTGAGCAAATTGTTCTCTTTAGTTTATAATTTATGGTTACAAAGTTATAGTTATATAATTAATTTTAAAAGTGATTTTGTGTACTTTCATAATGATCTATAAAATAGAATAGTAGCGAAAATGTTTGAGAATTGTTTGTTTACAATGAGAAATTCAAGAAATTCTAGATTTCATTAAAATTTTGTTCTGAACTTTCATGTAAATGAATGGATATGTGCATTGTGGTGTTTATGTGCAAATGGGAATGAGAGAACAACATTCAAATTATTGTTAGCTTCTTGGAATAAAGCCCATCTTTTAACAGTATGTTTAATTATTTATGTCTACTATTACTAAAAAGGTAGTTTCTTCCATCAAAGAATCAGATTTAAAAAAAAAATTGTAGCTACAAATTCAATGCATACTCATTGTATAAAAACACCACTTGGATATTATAAAAATTTACATAGGAAATATAACTTCACTATTCTTGCAAAAGAACAGCTTTGTAGCTTGATGTTTTACAGGTAGGATTTTACAGGTAGAGAAAAGCCTGTGTTTATTGCTGGTGCCATCAAGGCATGCTGTGGCAGAGTTGTGTACCCACAGCTGCCTTCTTGTGGAACACTAGGAGCCAGAGGCAGCTTCGGATTGAAGCATCTTTATGGGCCTTGTATGAACACATGCTGTAAAATGGCTGCTCTTTTGGCAACTTAATAACAACTGAATCAGTTGTTTTACTTTCATTGTTACTGATAAGTTATGCTGTGAAGACTATGATGATGTGAAACTACTTGGTTATTTCTCTGTTTCAGACTCAGTATTTTATTTATCTGGCACAGAACAGAAGATTCTTAGTTTGGATATAATCCTGCTAGTACATTGCCAAGTTTAGCAAGCCAAGTAATATTTTTATGGTATTAAAAGAAATGTTATCAGCACTTTACAGTGAGGCTTTCCCTCTTGGAACAGAAAAGCAAAGCCTTTGATGCATTGTGAGCTGATGATCTTCTGAGTTTTCATCATAACCAAATAACTAGCACATTGACTAGCGACTCTTAGAAGCTCAGAGTTTGCATTGTCAGCACTTTTTGTCTGTCAGTTACATGAATCTGTAGTCATTCCTTGGTATTGCAGGGTGTTCTCGGATGCTCACAGGAACACCAGAATCCAAGAAAAAATGCTCAAGACTGATCTGAGATGGCCCAGCATCCAGCCTGTTGTTCTGTGTATTTGATTATCTCTGTGTGACTTCAGATACTTGATGCAGAGCAGGTCCCTGATGCAGTGCAGATTACTGTGTGGACAGTTGTATTGCATGCTTAGTACAGATAACTCTAAGTATTTTGAGTTTGCAGTTGATTGACTGCCTATGTAGGCAGGTACACGCATGGCTTCTCTGGCCTTGAGCTGGGTTTATATTATCCTCACAGATGTACCTCCTCACACATAGTCATCCTAACAATAATTTGAAAGTTTCCTGTTGGGCTGGAGAAATGGCTCAGCAGTTAAGAGCACTGCTTGCTCTTCCAGAGAGAGGACCGGGGTTCAATACCCAGCGCCCACATGGCAGCTCACAACTGTCTGTAGTTCCAGTCCCAGGGGATCCATCTCAGATACACATTTAGGCAAATAAATAAAATTTAAAAAAAAAAGAAAGTTTGTCTTTTTTGTATAAACAAATATTTGCTTCTCTTTTTGTCTACATTTAGACTTTCCCATTTTTTCTTGAGCCAAGACTATTTAGATCATGTTATCAAGGTTTTAAAATTATATTGCCAGCCTATTTTTAAAGTTTTTCAGAAGTAAAACAATGTTTTTATAAAAAATATTATTTAGTGATAGCACAGTGTGTGGAACATGCTGCTAAGACATTTTACTTTATGTGGAGGAGTGGTAATCTTGTAACCGCAGTTTGTGTAGACTAAGGCAGTATCCAAGAACTGCTACATGCCATGACCTACAGCAGCCCTGCAGCAGAAGAATAGGGCATGGTTCTCCAAGCTGGAAGTGGCTTTTAACACTGGGCTAGGCCAAGCATCAACCCATATTGGACTCAGCTTTTAAAAAATTGGTTGTAAATTATCTTCCAGCCTGTGATGAGGAAATCTCTGTGTGCATACTTTAGAGGCCTTTTCTTAAGACTAGACAGTGAGACAGGTGGTAGGAGGCAGAGGCAGGCAGATCTCTGTGAGACCAGCCTGGTTTACAGAGTGAGTTACAAGACAACCAGGGCTGCACAGAGAAACCCTGTCTTGAAAAGCAAAACAACAAAAAGAGTATACAGTGATGTATATGGAAATTAATGTCAATCACTGTGTGTTCAAGTTCCCATGATGACAGTGTCAGTGCCTGATAGACATCAGTCATAGACAAGCTGAACCCTTTGTCTCCCTTGGGTTCCAGTGTGTCTCTTAGAAGCCTGGCTGCCCTGTTGGATGTCACAGTCATTTAATCATTCTCAAGGAAGGGATGCTGAGAAACCTTGGCAGGGAAAGAAAGGAGATGGAATTAGGAGGTGATGTACTGTGAGAGAGTCATGTGTCTTGTTGTGCAGTTACCTTGGGAAGGGGTGTGAAGTCAGTGGAGCCTCATGGGACAAGAAGACTGCAGCAGTGCTGGGGTGCAGCTGGAAACTTAGGATAGAAATGCCTGCCCGTGGTTTTGTAATGAGTTACTAAACCTTAGTTGTGTGAACATACGCAGAGAGACTGCTGCAGGCTCAGTGCACAGACTATTTCAAAGCCCAGGAGTTTCCATGGAACATTTACTTCTGCCAGAGACACTGCTTTGAAGCACCCCTGCTAGTGAGTAAGCACATTTGTTAATCCTTGATAATCTTCCAAAAAGCAGTTGCAGCTTAAGAGACCCAACTGTTGTCCTCTCTTTATTGCTTGTTCCTGACATTCTAATCACCTTTGGCCAACTGTAGTTTTTATTTATTATGTATCAGTGTTCTGCCTGCATGTCAGAAGAGGGCACCAGATCTCATTACAGATGGTTGTGAGCCACCATATGGTTGCTGGGAATTACACTCAAAACCTCTGGAAGAGCAATCAGTGCTCTTAACTACCGAGCCATCTCTCCAGCCCTGTTGTCTTTTTGAGATAGGGTTTCTCTGTATAGGCTGGAACTCACTCTGTAGACCAGGCTGGCCTGGAGTTCTGACTCCGCCTGTCTCTGGAGTGCTAGAATTAAAGGCCTGTACCACTACCTGATGATGTTTGCTAGCTTTAAACTATGTGTTGTCCTGAGTAGTATGATGAGTTCCTGTGTTGTCAAGGACAGGTCACCTTTTGCTCAGTGTAATCATACTCTGTGTACTACCTGCTCAATCAGTAATCTGCTTAGAAGGTTCACATGACTCAATTTTATTTAATAATAGCCTTAAAAGGTGTTATGATCATTGTATTTTATTATAGAGTGAGCATCCCTAATCTGATGAACCCTAGAGATGTTCAGCATGTAAAAATCTATGAACATATCCATGAAACTTTGAAATCAGAAATATTTATGTTTCCAGGCATCTCTGATAAAGAGATAGTAGGCAACCTATTTATTGTTTGTAATCTGTTTCTAATTAAAAAATTTACACACGGGGCCTGGAGAGATGGCTCAGAGGTTAAGAACACTGGCTGTTCCTCCAGAGGCCTTGAGTTCAATTCCCAGCAACCACATGGTGGCTCACAACCATCTATAATGACATCTGGTATCCTCTTCTGTATACTGTACTGTATACATAATAAATAAATAAATATTAAAAAAGAAGTTCTGTAAAATCCATTAATACCATCATGATAGCATACAGTTCTGACTTTTAAAAAAAATTTACACACACACACACACACACACACACACACACACACACACACGCTGTAGCATAAAACAGACTATGTTAGGTTTGTGATTACTATACCTGAACTGTGAACCATCTCTGGGATGGTCTCCTCCAATAAGGGGGACTACTGCAGTGTTTATCCTTGGTGAAGATATCCTACTTGACTGTTTAGCTAAATTGATACTGACACACAGAATTTATACTAAAGCTGCTTTGAACAAAACTTCTTCCGTGTTTTGGGGTAGGTGCTTCCAATATGGGAAACCTCGAATTAGTAAATAGATTCAGGACAAAAATAATCAATCACCCAGGATTCCAGAAGAAAGGGCAGCTAAGTCACCACCAGTGTCTTTGTGACAGGAACAGCAGAGGGAAATGTAGGTGACTGTGCCTCTGAGTCTATATCCTTAGCAGGTGAGACTGTGGCTGCCCTTGGTGTTACTGCCTCTGCTTTAAGTGTCAGGAAGGTTAGTGCTGGGCTTTATTTTAGAGACAGCCCTGGAGTAGTGTTGTGAGCACAGCTGAGTGGAGCATGGAAGCCTTGTAGCAGTGCGTCACCAAGAGCAGCAAGCAGCCATCTTTGTGTGCTGTGCTTGGAACCCAACAGCAAAGGGCAAAGATAACCCCATGTGTGCAGGCTCTGCTGGTCTATGTAGCCACCTGGCTTCTATTAACTTAGGCAGCATTGGCTAAATAATTGGGAGTTGAAGGGAGGTGTTTGTGTGTGGTCTCTGTGAACCAATCAATACCTGTTTTTATAAAGGTCCAAGTCACTCTGATTTTCTTCATGCTTGAAATCGTCTTTGTATAGGCGCACACAGTTCAGTATTTTTAACTTTAAAAACTGTCTGTGAACAGCCCTCATGACAACCCCTCCCCCCAAAAGTTTCCTGGTCTCTTCTTCCCTTGTCTGCCCTGTTATTTGTTTTCATAGTGTTCTCCCCTGCCCCAGCCTTTCTCTCTCTGTGTAATGATGTTTATAAATCTAACAGACGCCACAAATATGTGAACGCCATCAGCTCCTGAGGACATAATGAAACCTGAACTGGCTGACTTAGAACAGAGTTGTGAATTTCCAGTAGGTGACTGCAATTGAGATATTGGAATGCATCCATTCACAGCCATTCACAGAGATGCTCAGGAAAGGAGCATGCCTGGTTCTTCTGCTCTGCCCATGATTTTCTTTTACTTAGCTTGTGACCAAGAAACAACATTAGATTGTATTTCATGCCTCATGTGCATGTAGCAAGGCATGATGGCTTTACATTATTGTGCATTGATGTGCAGAGTAATTCTTGGCCTTATTAAGACACTGAGAGGAAGAAAAACAGCATTCATTCACTTTATCTTCAATCTTTTGCCAAACCAAATCAAACCCAAGAATGGACTTTCTATAGGCTTAGAAATGTAGCTCAGTTGCTAGAAGGCTTGTCTGGCATGCATGGGGTTCTGGGTCCCATCTCTAATTTCACAGAAACCAGGTGTGGTGGTGCACACATACAATCATTCCCAGTACTCTGGAGGAAGAGGTAGGGCCAGGTGTTAAAATGTCATCTTCGTCGTCGTCGAGAGTGTTTGAGACCAGCCTGGACTATATGAGGCCCTTCACAAGCAAGCAAGGAAACCCCAAGACCTTCTCCAAATGCTTTTCCAGGCAGTTTTGTAAGACTTTTCTTTGAAGCAGGTCCTATTGCACTGTGTGAGAAAGCAGACACTTTGAGTGTACAGCCCCAGAACCGGTCTTTTCCATGTGTTCAGTAGATGTTTCCCCAGTCACTTCTTAGGAGGGTGGGAGATGATAACCCAGTGGAGATGTGGCCAGTTAGAGAGGAAGTGTCTGTTGAGAATGTCATCGGTGTCTTCTCTTGTCAAGTTCTTACTCTACTGTATGCAAACAATACAGAGACTAGACGAAATTTGGGCATGTTGTAACCAGTGTCCAAAGTTTATCGATCAGTGTTGATCTTAGTTTGGGTAAGAACAACCTGTTCATTCTGAAGTAATAGAGTCTGAGCTCGCAGTACCTGTTATCAGATGAGATAATATGTAAGCAGGCAGATATAAGCCCATCTGTGCCATGCAGAGAACTAGTTTGATTGATTGTACTTCCAGTAAAGACACTGAAAAGATAGTTCTTATTTGAAAAAGGTAAGACTATTTCAGCATGTGATGAACATGTTAGTAGGGTTGACTCACATGAACATTGTTTTGGAAGTGTCATTTTGTTTCTGTGTACACACATGTCTGAATTGTTCATGCCTGACCTTAAGAAAAGGCAACAGATTAGTACTAGTTGGACCTTTTGGTTGTCTGCCATTTGAAGCAGGCCACTCCTCAAGCAGCTCCGACTCTATGTCTGTATGAGCTTGTTTGAGAAGAGGAAATATTTGAGTACCACTGATTATCAGGCACGGTTTAAAGAAAGTCTAAACCTGATTTGTGGATCTTAAGCTCTAATAGGGGAGAATAAAGACATCAGCCCCATACTATGAGGTTTGTCATGTGCTGGCTAGTGATGTGGAGAGTGAAGCACAGGGCAGTGTGGTTGCTGTTATGAATGTTTGAGTAGCCAGAGAAAGTCACCTTCAAGGTAGACACAGCCCTCATAAGTGCTTCAGGAAGAGTACTGCAGCAGCAGAGGCTGTAGGAGGGTGAATGACCTCACTGTACTGTCTGTCTTTCTAATTTGAAGAGCATAGGAGAGAAGGGGGATGGGCTGGGTTTCCAGAGACAGTTCAGTGTGAGGTGCTGAGCTATACTCCATTGAAGGGTTCTGAGTAGAGGAAAGCAGAAACCCTATGCCTGCCACACTGAGATCGACTGGGTTAGAAAGAGCCAGTATTGACACAGAGAGAGCAGGCAAGATGATGTTAGTAAGGGACATGTGATCTCTGTGAGGGTACATGTGAACGTTTTCATCTTGAGGTTGTTGATTGAATGCAGAGTGAAAGAGTAAGGCTGAAGCAAAACTTGGACAAATGCACAGAAAATTTGCCATATTTACTGGTACTATTCAGTCATCTTTTTTGTTTTGTTTTATAGAACTTAATAGTTTGAAAAACCTGGTTACTAAAGGATAATTTTATTTAAATATTTTGTTTTCATATCATGCCATTTATATTTTTTATAGATAAAGCTATTTGTGTATCCTATTTTTATAGGTCAGGTTTCTACGAATAAAAAAATGAGGAATATAACACAGTGTACTACTGCCACCTAATGTTTGCAGTCTTCCATGTATGTGATTACAGCTGGCCATCCAGCCTTGATAGTGTCTTGAATACAGAATGTTAGCAAATTAATTGAGGTTTATTTAATTGCCTTCATATTAGGCTCCTGTATGGATACTTAACATGTTAATTGAATTGTATAGAATTAGAGTTGTGAGTTGAAGATTAATTTTATTGGCATCTTGATCTCTATTAAATTAAATTCAATGGATATGTATTTGTTTTGATCAGCCCTATTGTCCTTCTGTTCTCATGGTTATTATGTTCTGTTGGTTAGAGTATAGAATTAAAACAACACATAGCAAACAAACAATCAAACAGTTAGCATACAGGGAAAGCTAAGAGGACAGCCAGCACTACTGTTTATAAACAGAGCTTGTGGTTTAACAGCAGAACAGCTTTTGCAGGTGGTCAGATTGGACTGTTGGACAGAAGGGCTTCCTGTGGAAATACAATGTAATCCCTCGCTGCCACTGTGTGGGAGATACCTATCTTTAGGGGAGATTGATTGCTCTGGAGGGTTATATTCTGGACTACCTTTTGTGATTTTTCTGTTTTTGTATGTCCTTTTACCAAGAGGTTGAATGGGTTGGTTATCTGTTCATCTCAAGACATGCCCTTTTGCTGGAAGCTGATCTTATACTGTCTAGAGCCACATTTCAGAGGGCGAAACCAGTTTTGATTCTACCTGTTATAGTACCAAGTGCCTACCAGTGACACTCTGTCACTCTCTAGCTAGTTCTAAAAATCACTTGTGGGGTTTTCATTTGTTTGTTTGTTTTAAGTACAGGATTTCTTTATATTGTCCTGGCTGTCCTGGAACTCACTTTGTAGTTCAGGCTGGCCTTGAACTCACTTGAGATCTGCCTGTTCTGCTTCCCAAATGCCTGGCTTAAAAGTAACTTGTATAATTAGCAAGAATGGCAGCCGGAGTCTGCAGGAAGATTGGTAGAGCCTCACCAGGCGCTCTGTGTACCTTGAGTAACATTCCAGGCATTTGGCATGCAGCTTTGGAAGGAAGTGGAAACTCTTGTCTTCAGTCACTGCCATCAGAGCTACACCATGAGCAGTGGTGGGGTGGGGTGGGGTACGGGGTGGTGATGGTGTCAGTGCTCTGGTGCAAATCAAGGAGGGTAATGACAGCTGGGAAACAGGCAGTTTCTTCTTTTCAGCTACATTTTGTTTCTAGTAGAATTAATTGTAAAGTATACTTTGGCAAAACCGTTAACAAAACACTACCCTAAAAGCATATGTAGAATAGCTTTGCCAGTGAAGGCTTTCTGTTCAGCAACTAATCAGAACATACCCACCAAGTTTAATACTCTTTCCGGGTCCTGCATGAAATAAACAAAAACCATTTTTTTTTTATTAAGGAGTTTTATACCAATTGGGAAAATAGTTTTTCAAAATAATATTTATGATAACTGTACAAGAATGTTTAATCTTTTTTTTTTTTTTTTTTTTTTTTGAGACAAGGTTTCTCTGTATAAGTCAGAAGCAGGTAGATCTCTGTGAGTTCAAAGTTAGCCTTCTCTGCATGGAGAGTTCTAGGCCACTCCGAATCACATTATGAGGCTACATATCTAACAACAGTAGAAACATAGCCATTTTTTAGTTCTGAAGAATTTGATGAATCCCCTGGCTGTGTTATAGTATTCAGAACTTTGAAAGGCAGTATTTTCTCTAGGGAATGTGATAACCCTTATTTTCAGAAATTGAGAATCTACATTAAAACTGTTGCTAAGTACATTGTGACTCCAGATCTTTATCATTATCACCAAATCCCCTTGGGATTTCATTTGTGCCAACAGGGCAATGAAAGACACTATACACATTATTTTTTTTCCCAAACTTTTGAAATACTGGCATAGCTAACGTTTGAGAAATATGCACTAGTGATGATATTCTTGATACAAAGTTTTCCTGATGCAAACTGCACATTTCACCCGAAGCTGTGACTTCTTGTCCTTGTGATTAGCTGGGAGTCATTGTGGCTGCATCTCTACTTAACGTTTCCGGTGCTGCCCTTAACCACATTTGTTAAGGGCTTGGAATTCCTATAGTTAAAGGTAGTAGAAGAGACATTCAGAGATGATCTGATTCGAAAACATCCCTCCCCTTTTTAAGTACAGAGGAAGCATCTTAAGTCAGAGATGTGATTCATTGCAAAGCCCTTCTTTCTCTGGTACAGAATTCTTGTTTAAGTGAAACAGAACAAAGCAAATACTGCTTCATACTGTTCACGGCAATCTAGTCACCTTTCCTTAAAATTTCCTGGTTTACTGATCACAGTCTGGTAGATGATTCCAGAGGAATTGGCTTACCAAGGTCAGATTTACCTTAATTGAGCTTTCCCAGAGCTGACCTGTTGGCTACAATCACCCACTGCATAGTCATAAACTCCAGAGCTAGATGGAACCAGTTAAAAAAAAACAAAAACAAAAACAAAAACAAAACAAAAAACAAAAAACTGCTTTCCAGTTCCCTTCTGCTTTTCCTGGACCTGAGCTTGCAGGGAGACACCCAAGGACCACCCAGGAGATCCTTGGGTCCTTCCTGTTCCCAGCAGGTTTCAGCACCACCCTACCCCTCTCTGTAGGGTGGACTGTATCAGCACCCAATAAGTGATAGTAGTATTTTTAAGTTTAGGTTAGGCTGTAAATAGCTAGAGGGTTAGATAGTATTTCAGAAATTTTACTCTTTGGATTAATTAGACCATCCTATCTTTTAATCTTTTATCACATACATAATTTAAATAATAGTTTATGTTTATTTGTCCCAACTTCATAGTTTGGCATCCAACATTTTTCAAGCTCTTATGTAAAAGTTAAGTATATTTGGACAAGGAAGCCTATAGGAGTTGGTCACAAATGGAGAATTCCCCTGACCTCAATGGAAATTAGAGTAGACCTACTGGGTAAAGGCTTATCCCCTCAATCTCCATTGCACTCAACTGTATGCTTGGAGGGTGGGGGTTACTAACTGATCTTTGAATTCTTCTCCTGGGGATTTTTACTGGGATTTGGGGTTCCCGAGAATCTTTTCCTGGCTTTCATATACCTGGAGGTTCAGATTAGAACTTTCAAAGGCCTACAATTCTGCTAACGTTGTTGTCCTCTAATAGTTTAGTTTCTGTATCTAGGTCATTCTTTTGTTAACTTTATAGAAGACCACACAATTTATTGCCTTAATTTCCTTAACATAAAGTGAGGATTCCATGTGTCCATTTCCTAAGAGTGTGGATTGTATGGTTGGATGTCAGTGATCACTTTCCTAGTGACCGATCTCTGCTACCATTGTCTCCCTGCCTTTATTGTACCACCACTGCCACCAGCCCTTTCTACTCACATCAGGCTCTTTTCCAGTGTGGGCAGGATGTGGAAGAGGGGTGGTAGCATCTAGGGACTGAGATTTGGGCTACTGGCTTGAGATGTCCTCACAGGAAGCAGTACTGGAGTTAGATCCTGCAGAGCCGACTTTAGAAGGTAAAGGCAAGCTTGGTCCCCAACAGTTCCATCATCAGCTCTCACTTGGTTGCTGGCCTTCCTCTAGGTTGTCTTCTACAGGTGATTCTCACACCTCACCTGCCTGATCTGAAATAAAGTGTTCATGAGAATGTGCACTTAATGTGTTCTGTTATGCTGTGAGGCCACTAAATGACATTCACTATTACTTAAAAATATTTACAGCCTTCAGACTTCAGAGACTTGACCACCACTAATTTGGAGTTAATGCCTTATGCTTATAGTTATTATATAATTATAAAACAAATTGTTTTATAGGGCAAACACAAACAAAACTTTGAATATAGGACAACATAATAAATACAATGCACTAAGTGCATCTCCTGGTCTTTACTCGCATGTACATATTTGAATGCTCCTAGGAAGAATTTGGTGCAGTCTGCCTAGAAGCAGATGTTTCATTTTTGTCCTGGTATTGTACTGTGGCTGGTGTGCATTGCTAAGTGTGGACATTGAAGCTGTGGTTGTATTTAGTTGTGAGGAAGTCATTCTGATGATCTCACTTCATAGTAACATGTAAATGCCTTGAAGGACCAGTGCTTTGTGTCTAGAGGAGTGATAGCATCCATAGTACATAGAAGCCTCATTTACTGTCAAGAACACCAGGCAGCATCTCTGAAAAACTGACCTAAGCATAGTAGTGGCTTTCTATGTAGTGAAAATAATTTCTAAATAGCTCAAAAGGCTTCTGAGTTTGTAGCAGCCAATGTTCATGTTATTAATTCCACCTCTGGGTTCCTTTCTGCTTTGGGCCTTCTCTTGATGCTCTCCCATTTGGTTGGCCATTCCCATCCACCTAGCTCCTTGGTAGCATTGGGTCTCAGAACCATAGTTACTTCTCCATAGTGATATTCCTCTGCATAGAAGTTGCTTCAAACTTAGTGGCACAAGTCATAGCCATTTGTTAAGTTCATAGGCTCTCTTAGATCACAGATGAGGGAGTATAGAAGATAATCTTGTCTTATCTTGTGCAACTGATTGTGCTGTTGAATGTCTTGATGTTAAAACTACCCAGAGATGCTTTTAGTTTCAGGCTGGAATGAGCTAGCATTGTGGCCCTGAGTTCTGAAGTGGCCTCTTCATGTGCTTGGATTCATTTCAGGGTAGTGGTCTCAGAGGAATGATACCTATTATGAGGGCTCTAGGATAGCCTTTGTGACCCAGCCTAGAGTTGGCATGTTGTTACTTTTGCCCTGCTCCTCAGTTGAAGCATCCATGAACGTTCTTTTCAACGGAAAGAGATTGAGGCCTGTTGATAAGTAGGAGTGGGGTAAAGGGATTTGAGTCTTCCTTTAAGCTAACTTATCTAGTAGTATCTCAGGCTGCCACTCCTTACCTTCCTACTTCTAATACAGATGCAGTGTTTTTATGTAGGTGAAAGTGTTACTGCTACTATTATAGTTAAACGTGAAATGTGGTGGTCTGAAAGAAAATGGCCCTCAAAGGGAATGACACTATTAGGAGGTGTGGCCTTGTTGGAGGAAGTGTGTTACTGTAGGGGTTTTGAAGTTTCCTATGCTCAAACTATGCCTAGTTCAGTTTATTTCCTGTTGCCTGGGGATCAAGATGTAGGACTTTCAGCTTCTTTTCCAGTACCATGACTGCCTCAATGCCACCATGTCCTGTAATGATGATAATAATGGACTAAACCTCTGAATTGTAAGCCACCTAGTTAAATGTTTTCCTTTATGGTTATAAGAGTTGCTGTAGTCATGGTGTCCCTTCACAGCAGTAGGAACTCTGATTAAGACATGGGTAAAATTTGTTTTATGTAAAGAGGCTCTTGTTTCCATGCTAGTGTTTTAGTCCCTGGAGTATAGATGTGTGAATTAAGGCCCATAGCCAGTTAGTATCAGAGCTGGTGTCTAGAATCCAGTCCATTGTAATGTTTCTCATGAAGTTGTCTTGTGTCATGTTGTACAATTACTGAGCACCTGTGTCTTTGCTTGCATTCTGCTCAGTAATGGGACTATGTATCTTTCAGAGGTGCAGCTACCCAACTGCCACTTGCTACTTCTCCCTCAGTGATTTGTCACCAGAGAAATGTCATCTGATGTGGACACTGAGTAGCAAGCACAATTACTCTGTTATGCACAAAACCTCTTGTTTTGGTGTTGCAGTCTATCTCAGACCATCTTAGCTCCACCAGACAGACTCTATGGCTGGATCTGGCTTCCTTGGAAAGTGTCCTCACTTTCATAGTAGTTTCTGTTTCCTGAGATGTCATATGAACCAGCTTGGGGATTCAGCACATGCTGCCTCTCCACGTAGTCTCAATCTTCTTTGCATAGCTGTGTCTAGGAGTGAACCTCCTGATAGTTTTTTAGGCTCTAGACTTGAAGACTGCTACTGTCAGATCTGTTATATAGTCTTTCTTGTTGAGGCAGTCACATGGAGCTGTTTAGACTCAGAAGCAGGAATAAACACTGTTGGTGCTTGATAGATAGAGTGGCAGGGTTGTATTATAAGAAGCAGCATACAGAGCAAGTTGAGTGTGTAGGTATCCCGCAAGCCAGGGCACCACAGGCACTGTGGACTAGCTTGGTCTGCAGTTATGCCATATACACAGGTTATCTTGACTGTTAGGATCTGGGCTCCACAGTGATCAAGGTTTAGTCTGTGCGGTCCTAGTGATGAGAGGAGAAGGATGCTCAGCTATGACTGACAAGGCAGAACTGTGTTTATAGATGCACTGTGGACATCTAAAAACTATACACATCTATTCAGGTGACTCACGTGCTAAAAGGGAGGCAGACATTGTGGAACCTGCCAGTAACTAGTTATGACTTTGAATTGCTTGTTGTCTCTCAGTTGTGAGAATTTATGCTACTTTCCCAATGCTCTTTCTGTGCGATTTTCAGGAATTCTGCTCTTTATGCATAGATGATCAGAGGAAATCAGACTTATGGATGTTTTTCAAGCATCTCTAGTTGAAGCTTTTTCCTAATTGCAGCTGTGCAGCAGTGATGGTGTGCTCATCTCTGCCAGTTCAGTTGCTTTCCCCTGGTCTCTTAGCAGGTAATGCTGGCTGCAAGAAACCACATTTCTCTGTGTAAATAGTATGTTTTGTTTGACTACAGGGCATCTGAAAATGCTATTGCTGTATGATATTCTAAAAGAGCATTTTTCCCCCCAGAGATTTTGTGTTTTGGACTTTAGTAGTAGCATTACACCAGATACACTGCAGAATGACAGACGAAGCCTCTCCAGTACCGTGAGTAAATTTGGCAGGTTCTAGAGACGTATAGATAAAAACACAACCGAATGAAAGAAAGTGATAATTCTTGTTTTGGTAATGATTTTTCTAAATGTAACCTTGGGACTTTGACTGAACACATGCACATGGACTTACTTGTACATGTAGAAAAGTGAAGATCTTAACCCTAAATTTCACAGTTTCAGAGTGTTTGTAAGGCTGATAATCACATAATGCAGTACCCAGCTCAAGGCAGTCTGTTGGGAGGATTTTGTGGACATGCCATTAGCCCATTTGTACACAGTGCAAATACGCTGTTAATTGGCACATATATACAGAGTATGCTTATTTTATGGATAATTTCCACCAAAGAATTTGCTTTCCTAATAATTCTTTTTTCCTCTAAAATAAACAGTAGGACTGAGTACAACTTCCTCTCTCCAGTATGTCTCAAGCTGGGAGATTTTGTGCCCCAGGGATATTTGGCATTGTCTGGAGACATTTTTTGGTGGTGTAACTGGAGATTGGATGCTTTTGTTATTTAATGCACCAAGTGTACCAGGCAACTGCACTTTCAGCATTGTCTGGGTTGAAAGACTTGAAAAGGAAACCCACAATGGATGCTTTTTAAGTGTTTGTGTAAGCCTCTGGCATTTGGATAATACATGTTCTTCACATATGTTTAAGTGAAAAATTGCTGTTAAGTATCAGGTGCATTTGCTCTTTGCTGTTTATTTTTCTGGTTATTTCTTGCCTTGCCTAGTTTGTGGATTTTTAAAAATGTCTTAGACACTTAGAGAGCTTATGTTGTGTAGCAGTTCTCACATATTCTGCAGCTGCAAAAAGACTATGCAGCCACACCGAGTGCCCTTGCTGATTGCTAAAGGACTTAAGTACTGACTGATGATCAGTGTCATGTCTCGCCCTCCAACCAGTCCACCAAGGAAAAGCAGGGAGTTGGCAGGGATATACAACTTCTGTCTGCTGTCACACCTGCCCAGTGCTCTGGTTCAGTAGGAAAAGGCTGCAGCTCAGTGTGTGAGAGCCAGGTTTCCAAGATGTTTATTATTCTTCCCAGAAACACTTTTCTGGCTTTTTGATAATCTTGACTTTTTTTTTTTTTTTTTTTTTTTTAAAGACAAGGTTTCTCTGTGTAACAGCCCTGGCTGTCTTGGAACTCACTCTATAGACCAGGCTGGCCTTGAACTCACAGAGACCTGCCTGCCTATGCCTCCCCCTCCAGTGTGCTGAGATTAAAGGTGTGTGCCACCATCACCTGGTGATAATCTTGACTTTTAAAATGGCCTTTCAGTTCTAATGACCTTACCTGCTTATTGATAATTACAGAAAAAGTAATCATGTTATTAAAAGTACTTATTTGCTGGAGAATGAGATTTCAGAGTATCAAAACAATTGCCCACCTGGAAATTTTTGGTCAGGTTGTTGTAGAAAATGAGCAGTAGAAAATTGAAACTACACAATCTAGAGAATTTTATTTTAAAAATATTCTTAACCTGAAGTAAAACAAAGCAGCACAGATATTTTTATGCTATCCAGCATGGTTGAGATTTTTTTCCCCTTTAAATTCATGTAAGCATGGTCACTTTCAAAGACAGACATTAAGTTTTATAATTACTAAAATGTGTTTAGACTGTGAATTAAGAAGGAAATAATTGTTGCATTGGAAAAGCAGCATTGCCCATGTTACCAGGGTCTCTCATGCTGGCTGACTCTTAAGATCTTGTGGAAAAGGCACTACTGTGGTGCTTAATGGGGTTTGAGCTTTGGATAAGGACCCTGAAAGTAAATGTCTTTCCTGTCTGTTTCTTCAGAACCAACTGTGCGACATGCAATTTCTGCTTCCAGGGTGGATTGGGGCAGGATGGGGCAGGGCAGATAGAAGAATATGGTGTGAGGACAGCCAGTGTCTTTCTGTTTGATCTTCCCACCTTTTTTTAAGCAGCTCAACAAAGGGAAGGGGCTTATGTCTAAAGTATCCTGTTTAGAATATTGTCCAATACATAAAGTAAATATTTTAAATATTGATTGCCAAATGAGAATTTATAGTCGATTCATACATGTCTAAATTATACTAGACTAAAGACCACAACTACAGTTCTAAAAATAATTGGAGAATCACAAAAAAATGAATGTAAATGAATAGGCTTAAGATATTTGGGGATGATTATACTTATGTTGATCAACTGGGAAGAAAGTCAGGTAAAGTACAGAAATTTTTGGGTTATGATTCTGCAGTATTTTCCTGTAGGTAGGTTGGTCAGTTGGTCAGTCAGTGTGTCTGTCTGTCACTCTGCCCCATCCCCCCAAAAAAGGAAAGTTAAAAGGTCCTGAACTTTTGTGGATGTGGCTTGTATCAAATGCCTTGGCTTTAGGTTTGTTATCTCACAAACATTCATATCCTTACTAATACAATGCCACAGCAGTATGGAATATGATTTAAATCTCATTAGCCAATTCTACTGATATTTTACAACTATGATGACCATGATTGATGGGACATTGTCAATTGATAGCTACAATGTGTCCTCACTGATATAATGATAGCCTGTAGAGTTGATAACTAGAATCAGTAATGTGTAGGGAAGAGGATGAAGAATTAATGACATTACTCATAAAAGTGTCTTCTTTGTAATTGAAATCTTATAACTTCAAGTTGTCTGTTTTTAACACAGTAAACTTTTAGGAGACTCACTCCTGGTGTGTAGAGCTTGTGTTGAGCTCTATGGCACATGGACACATACCTCTGTGCAAACAGTCTGAAAAACACGGATCTGGTATTCTTGCTTTTGCTCTCAAAGAGAACAGATTGACTTATCCCTTTCGGATAGTAAGAAGACAGGTGATAGTCATGTAGCTCTGACCATAATTTGTGGCAAAACCATTGATGAAGAAGTGAGTGAAGGTAAAAGGGCTTGCTAAAAGGGGGTTAGGTCCAGCAAGGATGGCTGGTGAGGGGACAGTCATAGGAAAAGAGGACAGGCAGAGGCCCCCAGTGTGGGTGTGTAGCTGGACCTGATCAGAGATGGGAGTAGATGTCAAATTGCCGCCCAAGGGGGCAGGACCAGGTCACAGGTGCATGCTTTCCTGTTACTGCCAAAGACCAGGCAAGGTTAATGTAAACGTGTAGCTAAGTACTTAGAGAGGTTATCATTTTGTTCATTCTGTGGCTAATGCCCAGTGCAGTTTAGGTACAGTCACTGTGGCAGCCTTGCACTTGCAAGTTGGATTCTTCCATATGTTGTTCTTTACTTTTGAAGTACAATTGACTGAAGTTTAAAAATTTTGGTTTATACAGAAAATTGTATACAAAATAAATGAATTATTCAGCAATCTGATCTGGTTTCTAATAAATATTATAGTGAACTTAAAAGCTTCCTGATTGGTTTAGGTAAAATAGTCAGCACTAATGAGTACTACTTCTTGATTGGTGTACTAGTTTTTAAATCATGGAATGAAGAATTAATGTCAGACATCAGTTGACAGAGAATTTCATCATGTGATTGATGGTAATATGAGCTAATTATTTGGTAAATACACCTTTTTTCTGCATGAAAAATCCATTTTAAATCATGTGTAGATTCAAGTCTAGCCATCAAATGCCAGTTTAACTATAGCAGTGGTTTGTGCTGTGGCTTTGGTGAGATTGTCTCGAATTGGCCTTGAAATTACTGGAAATCCTTGGGATCTGTCCTAAAAGCAGACACCACAGTGCAGGTTTGTTATAGTGGTGTGGAGCCAGAACTAGAAGGATTCACTGTACCCAACAGGAGAGCAGAGCTGGCTGAGCTTGCCTCATTTTGTGCTTTTCTGGTATTGGCTATTCCATACTTGATAAATGTATGTTTGCATACTCTGTAAATCTTTTAAAGGATATCCTCTGTAGGTGCTTTTGTTAGGGCAGTTGGAAGGACTCAATCCTTATAATCCTTGGTAGAACTTCATGGTTTATAATGGATGAAGAGATGTAACTGAGGTCACAGAGCCTGTAATCCAGCACTATGGAGGGCAAGGCTGGATTTTGAGTTTGGGCCAGCCTGAGCCACAGAGAAAGGAAAAAAAAAAAAGAACCTGTAAGCTTGTTTTGAAGGTATGTGCACCATGGGGTTCTGATCTTCAATCTACTGAGTGCAGGCCATGTGTGTGTTGGATTGTGGTCTTTGGTATGGTAGTGTGAGGTGTGCTGGGGCCCAGTGGGAGGTAGTTAGAAGAATAGGTCTCAGGGCCTCAGCTCTTGAAAGGGAGGCTTTGTGTAGGAGCAAGTCTCTGATCTCTCTGGCTGCTATTCTTTCTCATCCCTGTCTTTACCTCCTTGACATAATCAAGTCAGGAGGACTTTCTGCCTCAAAATCTATAAGCTAAGGCAACCCATCTTCTTCATTAAGTATTCAACTCAAAGTATTTTGTTCTGATAACAGAAATAAACTAACTCTATGTGAGAACTACACACTCTGCCTTTTGAAGGTGAAGAATAATAATTGAATTCTGCTTAGAGTTTTGATTGTAACCAGAGTGCACATGAGAGCCAAATACCCAGTGTTCAGGTTGCTAGAATACATTCATCCTGAAAATTTTTGAGAGAGAACTTGATTACTGATATTTAATTTTATTCAAGCCTGTAAAAATAATTTGATTAATTTTGGGGGGAGGCAAGGTGGTAGGGCTATTCATGATTGTATACAGTACAAAGGGACAAAGTAAAAGAGAGGAGTCTTGGATGTGTAGAGTATAAACTGTGTTGCCTTAGTTGATTTGGGGTAATAATAGCACTTAGGCACCCTCACTTTTGACTCTAAGTTCTTTTAACAGCAAGTTTGAGATAGGCTGTGGTGTTCTAGTCTCTGGCCTGGTGGGATCATGTCCAAAACAATGTATCAGTGTAAGGTGGTTCAAGCATTTTTCGAAATTGTAAAAATCAGGCTTGTTTGGTTTCTCTAACGTTCTTTACCCTCCCTCCCCCATGCAACTTTTTAGAATGTGTGCTGGGGATGAGGGAGGAGGGAAGAGGCCAAGCACTGGGAATTGAAACAAGGTCATGCCCACTTCATTAGTACTCTATTAAAAATAATCTTTTTTGCATTTATTATTATTAATTATTTTGTTTTAGATTTATTTATGTGTATAAATATGCGCCGTGTGAGTATCAGGGAGCTATTGATGGTTGGGAACTACCATATGGTTCTGGGAATCCATCGTGGGTCCTCTGCAAGAACAGCAAGTACTCTTAACCACTGAGCTGACTCTGCAGCTCCCTAATGTTGTTTTATGATTCAAAGTTTATATTTGCTTATCTCCTTTCTCTTTGTTTTCTGGAAGCTGTTTTGTGTTCACTGCACTCCTCATATGTGTGAATTGTTTTTGCTTTATAGCACATTCTTAATGTAAACTACAGTAATGTTAGGCCTAAAAAAAGAGACTTAAATACATTTTAAATGCTAATTATATATAATGTTAATCTTCAAAATGTACTTTCCACTATTCTGACTATGCTTATTTCCACACCTGACAAATACTTTCTTAACTGCTAATCTCTGCACAAACTATGCTGGGCAGCATGCACATTGGGTTTTACAGCGTGCAGCGCCTTGAGTATGAAGGGGGTTAGTTTCTGGAAGTGCTGGAGCAGAATGCCCTGTATTTGTTGTCAGGGCCTCTGCCTTCACAGCCAGAACCTTTGCTAATGATTGCAGCTGGGCCCAGTGATGAGCTGATGTAGTGATTTGGCACTCTGGTTTTTCTTCTAGAGTATTTTTTTTTTTTTAAACTACATTAAAATAGGAAGCTTGGAGCAGTGTTTCACAAATGTAAACAAGCTATTTGTAGTAAGACTAGTGAGACCAAGTGTCTTATAGGGAGATAGTGGAGCTTACTACTGCTGTCAGTGCCGTAGATGTTGGTGAGAGGAGCAGAAAAGAAAGGCGAGTAGGCATTAGCTGAACACATAGGGCGGGCGTGTGCTCTTCATGAGATGCCACAGTGCCATCTGTCAGGTGCAGACAGGACGTGGAGAGCAGACTGAGGTCTCAGAGAACCTTTCCGGTGGAGCTCATGTTGTCTGTCTTTCTTTCCTTCTCCCTTCTCTTTTCTCTTTTCCTCCTGATCTGCTCCCTCCCCTCCCCCATGTTATTTTTGCTACATTTGCTGTTTTAACCTGTCAGTTACAAAATAATTACTATGTCACTGTGGCTGGCGGCTCACATAGGAAAAATGTGCTGTCTCTTAATCAAAGGTGATTACAGGTTCCCCTGTCTGTAAACGTGCTTGTTGAGTAATGAGAATGCATTAGTCTCAGGCTGATGCTCGAAATGAAAGGCAGCAAGAAGCTGCACCATTGTTGCCTCTCTAGGCGTGTCTAATGAATCGTGTTTCCCTGTTCTCGTGGTCACGCCAGAGAGTGCCCTCTGCCAGGGCTAAGCCTCCTGGAAAATGCAGCAGGAACAGAAGTGCTGGCTGAGTGGGGGTTGGGGGGAAATGCCAAGAAGACAGCTGTATTTCAAACAGTTACAGCTGGGAGGATTACTCACAGTGATACATACCAGTGACAGACAACTGTTGGAGCTTTATCAGAAGAGGCAATTTGGGGACCTGTCCTGTCAGAATTTTAGTAGCATGCTGGAGTATGTGTTTACATTTTAAAATAGGCTGCTTCTGGAGAATAGAAGGAGATAAATAATTTTAAATTTTTTTTTTTTTTTTAACTAATTGAGAACAGGATTGAAACCCAAAGGCTGAGTCTTCCTGACTAGCATGAGTCCATCTTAGAGGAAGTTTATATAATGAAGCATTAATGGATTTAAGTGAAAAACACCATAACTGAGTGATATGAGTGTGTATCATATACATGTGTGTGCTATATAATATGTGTGTATGTATTATGTGCAACATATATATCAATCATATGTATGGTTTTCGTTAATATTGAGCATTTCTTGGTACCTGGAGAAGCAGCTCACTGTAATCCTAGTAGAACTCTGGCAGCCGTAGCAGGAGCATTGTCATGAATTGGAGTCTAGCCTGGACTATACTGTGAGACTACTCAAAAACAAAATGTAAAAAAAGCTTTACATTTAATTTATATCTTATAATGATTCTTTGCAATTTCAGAGCATGTAGCTGTTTAATAAACACTGGACTTACTTAAGAGTTTAAGGTGTGCTCGCTCACAAAGGAGACCTAGAGTTTATAGTGAGGTAAAGACCACTCTTCCAGGAACCAGAGGTTAATGCCAACCTGGGGCTGCCCTTCCAAACACTTGTGCATTTATGCATGTTTTGAGTACATTAAGAGCATAAGATAAAATGGTAACGATCATTCTAAAATGCTTGAGATGAGTGGTAAATAGGGGTGAGCTTGGTTTTGGGAAGCCAAACGCCACACTTGATGATTTCTCTTTCAGTGTTAGTGATCCAGCAACAGGGGACTGTTTTCTGCACAGCTGCCTTCTGACTGTCTTGCTCAGTGTATCCAGAAATCGAATTCTCTGACCTTCTTTAGTAGAAAATTTACTGGCTTTACAGGAGTCCTGTGATCCATTGAAATGCTAACACGGGTCATGTCTCAGCTGCTATAGTGCTGAGCAGAAACCTTCATTAAGATTCTGGTTACCCTGCAACTGGCAGAGGACCCATGCTGTTAGAGACTCCTTACGAAGATGTTTGCCTGGTAAAATGGCACAACACAGCCGGGCTTCTGTCTGCTGAGCATTATCAGAGTTCCAATCATTTAATGTTGCAAATAGGTCAGAGCAAACAGCATTTCTGTGTCTGTGTTCTATCCCTAATATTTTATCCTCTGGTCCCTGATGAGTTGACAGTGGAAAAGCTAAATACATTTCTGATATAGATTTGCTAAGTGAAAGCAAATGTTCTACACCCCTGAGCAGTTAGTTCAAGAGAGCAGTGTACTGAGTGGGTTGGATTTGATAGAAATAAGTTCATTTAGTTATTAATGACTTCTAATAGATTTTACAAGGCAATCAATGACAGCAAAATGGTGATTAGTCAATGATACTGTATGCAATTGGATTTTTTATGGGTATGATGCTATATTTCAGAATTAATGTGACATTATGCTACTTTGTTACTCAATTTTTGTTAAGTCAATTTTTAAAGAAATCAAATATGTCAAAAAATCTGTATTTTAGGTATTATGTGGTACAGCCCATCGTGAAATTGGTAAATGCTGTCTTATTGCAATGTCTGCTTATTTTACGGGTCTCAGGGAGTAGATGTGAGAATTGGTAAGTTTTAGCTTTTAATTACAGTTTTATGAACTGAACAGCACAGTTGAAAACAAAGACGAGGGGACTGATTTCCAGCCCCTGTTAGTTCTGTGTCCCGCAGCCATATGCCACAGCAAATCTAACAAGGGGCAGTCTTCTCCTGTGCCTTGCTGTTTAATCAGTTTGCATTTGTGGGGTTTGAACATTTCCTTTTCTGTAGTTTTCGTGGCTGAATGATGAGTTGTATTTTCCATTAGTACCGTGCCCGCCCCGCGGGGCCCCCCCCCCCTTTAGCATTTGTGAGCAATGTGCTTGCTGAACTCAGGAGTTCTGCTGCCTGAGTTTAAAAAGTGGTAGGAGAGTGGAAGAAGTGTTTCTGATGTCTAAACGTTCATTTCAGCTGCTGCTGTAGTGTGATACATTAAAGAGACTGTGTATCACAGCTCCCAGGGGACCTGTATCCTTTGAAAGTGGTTCTAGTTTAGACTGCCCTGCAGGGTGAGTGAGGATGGATGCAGGAGCTGAGTTGCTGTTTGTCTTTCTTCCACACTCTCCTTGGCATCTCCTCATCATCAGTTTTGCTTATGGAACAGAACTGTGTCTGCTGGGAAACCCCAAGCCACTAAGTGTTTGCTACTTTGATATTTTGCCACATTGACACTTGGAACCTTTTATATGGCCTTTATTTTATACTGCCAGATGCAATGTTTTAAAAGTTGGGAAAAGTTATAAATTGAAGATTTTGAGTATTTGGACACTAAGCAATGATTATTGCTATTTAAAATTTCTACTATATAATAGTCTTTTCTAAAAACCATTTAGTACTTTTACAGTTTATCTGAATGAGGATGATTAAAAGAGCTAAGCAACAGCATTTTAAACGGACTCTGAGTTTAGCTATACAAGCTCAGTGAGGTGACCCTGTGCCAAGAGCGCATTGTCTATACACAGTAGCTGCAGCAGTGCTTACTTTTAGTTGCCATTCTTAATTCAGCCCTGACACTTACACTAGCAGGAGGGCTGTGTTTGCATCTAGGAACTCTTTATTTTCATTGACACTTTTCACTCATTTACTATACAGAGCTTTTTCTTCTGATACTAAAAAGGCTTAAATTGATAAATATAGCCTATAAAACAGTTAATACTTTTTTTTATTCATACAGAATTGATATTTAATTGGGAAGCTTGGAGTCTAGATTTAAAATGATGTATTTATCACTGAATGGTTTGTGGTGCTCATGATGAGAAAGCCTCGTTAGTACCCAGAGTTGCTTCCACACACTTTATGGCCATGGCCTTTTCCTCAGTCTGTAGGCTTCCTCCTTATTCATGCAAACGAACACAAACCCACTCATCAAGTATCTCAGTATCAGATAGGATGAAGTGCTGCCTTGAGTCTCAAAGATTCTACCTGCCTCTGCCTCCCTTTATCTTAAATTAAGCTAATTTAACTTAAAAGGAAATTCTCTTTTGAATAATTATCT
This sequence comes from Sigmodon hispidus, assembly GCA_004025045.1. Classification (NCBI taxonomy): domain Eukaryota; kingdom Metazoa; phylum Chordata; class Mammalia; order Rodentia; family Cricetidae; genus Sigmodon; species Sigmodon hispidus. Next base: position 42,650 of record PVIH01004338.1, read on the forward strand.
CTTTAATATTAAATATCCCCCACCCCAATATATAGATAGGAAAAGAAAAAGAATTTTAAGACTTCATGGGTATTGGATTCTTTGGGAGTTACCTGTGGGTCCATTGTATAGCTTACTTCACAAGTATGCTATTTTCCTCAGATGTTAAGCATTTATAAAATCATAAGTTCAGGAAGCAATTAATATTGCAGAAAAATTACTTTTTAGCAATCTGCCCAAATTCTTTTTTATAATCCTCTCTAGCTATATTTTTATTTAAACAACTGTGTGTAATTGAGATACTTTTGGGAATTGTCTCCTAGGTCTAGCACTTTATGACGCCTTTGTTATTTTTTAAGTAGAAATCCCTAAAAAATAATCTTTGAGACTTGGGAAGTTGCTTTGAGACTATTAACAATGACTCAGCTTTGAAGGATGGAGAGGCTGATGGGAGTGCAATGGCCCCATGTCCACACTTGAGACAGAGACCCACTCTCTTTTCCTTCATTCCCACCTATGCCTGTGGATGATGTTTACCTTTCCCTTTCTGCCCCCATGAGCTTGAGATGAAAGCCATTGAATTCGTGCATTGACTTTGCATTTAAAAATGTGTCAAAGTTTCTTTTTATTTGGATGTCCTTTTTACTGGTTCTTTTTTTTTTCTTTTTTCTTGTTTCTTTTCAGTTGTGGAAGAAGGACTCTGGGAAAATGGCCTTTCCTATGAATGTAGGACGCTGCTCTTCAAAGCAATCCACAATCTGTTAGAAAGGTAAGAAAGGGTGCAGCGGCATGGCTCTGCGCTCAGGATCAACAAAGTCCACTTGGGCTTAGAGACAAGGGGTCTGGTCTTTGCAGCATGAGAGTTGCATGTGTAAATCTCCTGTTTGTTTCCTATTGATAGGAAAGCTTTAGGGACTATATATAGAGTTTTGTGCCTCCCTCCATTCTATACATGTTTCTTGTTTGGTTTCTACTGTTTATTTCTAGAGTCATTCACAGACTCACCATTATTCTTCTTCTCCTCTTTGACTACTTTAGGGTATGCTTCCTAAGGTCAAGTCTGTCCTCCCATGTTAGCAGAGCCATTAGGACAGTGACCGAATAGTCTCTCCCTGCTGTAATAGAGAGCCTATCAGGTTTGCAGTTAGGTTTCTTGCAGCAAGGCAATGTATTTAGGTTTCATAGCTCTCCAGATCTAGGAAAGTTCTTTCTCTCTTAATGTTTTTGCTGATACTGCATGTTTGATGAATTAGGTCTTAGCTTGAGGTAGTTTGGCATGATTTGATTAGACTTATGCTTTTTAGTAGGAATGCCACAGAAGTGAAGCTGTATCCTACTCTGGGTGTCGTGGTGGCTGGCACATGTCGGTGTTGTTAATGATGTTAGACTTTGCAGTCACTTGGCTGGAGTGATGCTCTCTCTCTGTCAGGTTTCTTCACTCTAAATTAGAATTTTGTGAACTGTGATCCTGGTCAGCCCCATTGCTGCTGTAATTTGTGGCAGACCAATGGGACTGTGGAAGCTCCCTGTCTGTCTCTAACCCCTACTCCCTTGCTTTAGCATCTGCTGGTGATCCTTACTGGAATCATTCTTGCCATTATGACTGTAATAGTGTCTCAAATGTCACCATTTCTTTTCTTACTAGTTGGCTATCTATTATGAGGAAGAGGTTCTTCCCATTTCTGTCCTAGTCAGTTCCTCTGCCTCTTTCTTTTCTGTCTCTCCCCCTCCCCCATCTAATTCTTCTTCCCTGCCGCACAGATCTTCTCCCATTCATAAATATGTTTGGGTACTTTGAATGGGTCTGGTGACACACAACTATAATTATATAACTTTAAAAGCAGAAGTCAGGATCAGAAGTTCAAGACTAACCTGGGATTCTTAGGGTTTTTAGAATACACGGTGAAAGTTGTTCTCAAAATAGACACTCATATCCATGGATTATACTTCATTGCTATCGTGTATGTTGATGCCGATGTTCTTGCAGAGTTGATTGAAAAATGTTAAGGTGAGTTTTTCTTTTGGCATAGACATTGTTGGAATGCCTCCTTACTTTCTGATACAGGATTCTTTCCCTGCTCTCTGGAGTTTTGAGGGGAGACAGATTCTTGACTTAGTTAAGAGCCTTAGTGGGAATCATTGTTCTCTTCTCCTCTGGAGTCTGTAGATGATGCCCTGAGGTCATCAAAGCTGAAGAGCACTATGTATAGTATTATTAAATTCTATTCTAGCTGCTGGCTAGGGATGATATGGGGAGATACCACTGTGTCAAGCACTATCATCTGTGTCATTTAAAGACTGCTCTTATTATATGTCTCTACTTCTTTCAAACTTTGCTCCACACTTTTTCTACAAAGGTGTCAAATGGATGAAGAAGCATACAGTTCATGATATGGATATTTGAGGATCAAATAATCATGAATAAAGTATTTGATCATTCCTTGCATCAACTCCATTCCCCTCCCCCACCAACAAGAACAAAAGTACACCCAAACCTGTTCGGGACAGACTTACCATTTGCATAATTCTATGTTAAATAGAAGGCTCATCAAGAATATGCCTTTAAATAGGGTTCTATGTTATATAGAACAAAGCATATTTTTAATATTGTAACTCACTGGGTTGTTTTTTTTTTTTAAATCATGTTTGATTTCTTTTAGAAAACAAAAAACTTTTTCTCAGTTATATGTTTTATCTTTTTCTTTGTTGGAGAAAATTAGGAGAATAGAAAACCTAACTATAAGGACACACATGTAAGTTCCTTATTCATGGTTTATAAATTTACAACTTATAATGAAAACTAAAGCCAGGGTCAAGTTGAACCTTTTTTTTTTTTTTTTTTTTTTTAACTTTATTTATTTATTTATTTGCCTTGGTGTTTGCCTGGAACTGGAACTACAGACAGTTGTTAACTGCTATGTGAGTGCTGGGAATTGAACCCGGGTCCTCTGGAAGAGCAGACGGTGCTTTTAACCGCTGAGCCATCTCTCCAGCCCCCTGAACCATTATTTTTAAGAAAATTAATTGTGACACACAATAAACTTTGGGTCTCAGTCTTGCCCAGAGTTGGCAGCATATGGCCTTAAGTGAGCAGTTTGCTAGTTAGGTGTGGGAACTGGGACCTTTGGTTTTTTTTTTTTTGTTGTTGTTTGTTTTTTTTTTTTTTTTTTTTTTTTTTTTTTTTTTTTTTTTTTTTTTTTTTTTTTTTTTTAAATGGGGTACTTTATTTCACACCATGTCAATAATTATTATTTTCCTCTACATTTTTATTATTGTGTACTATTTGACAGTTTTAGAATAGCCTGTTTGCATTGTCCCCTGGGAATCAGTTTTGAGACAGTGAGCAGAGCAGTTTTTACCTTAGAAAACACTTCATGACCAAGTTTCCTCACTGTGACTCTTGGGTAATTGAAGGTCCTTTTGAAAAATTGGTGGCTCTGGTTCTATAAGATATTCACCTTATTCCCCTTCAAACTTGAAGCAGCTACTGTGCTTGTGAGGCAGAGAAGCATTATAAACAGTGGTCCCTTAATTCACCAGCAGCAGACTCTCTGGATGGCAAACCCATATTTTACCTTTTATTGTTTTCCATCTTTCAGATCACTTGCTATATATATTTTCTCTGAGTCTGTAATATAGTTTGGTGTCTGTTTCCTGTTGTACTTTTTTTGTTTCTGCTCATAGAAGGTCATCTTATTTTTTTTCTAGCATGAGTTCTGTGACTTCCTGGGTCAGTAGCAGGACTTGAGAGATTTCTAAATCTTTTAGTTTAATTTATTTATTTACAAAGCTTAAACAAGTGATACATTCTGCTATATATTTTTTAAGTATTAAGATGCTCAAGTAAAAGGAAATTCCATTCATACCTTGAAAAACTTTTGCTTAGATCTAAGGAGTTGTGTAAATTGATCTTTATGAAAGGCTATTAGACTGTCGTCACTGCAGTGACTCACTGAAGAGTAATTGCTACAGGAGCTAAGTAATACTGTCGTTTTCACACACAAGAGCATTGCATTCTGGACTACTATTGATTGATGTTGAAGCACCACTCTTTGATATCCTGTAGGCAATTTTAAATTATTATAAGCAGTGTGACTTCAGATACTCTTGTCACTCTCCAGAGTTTGCCTGGCCTGTATTTGCACTTTCTCTGGAGTCATTTGTCCATTTAGAAGCAACAAACCAACATGCTACTCCTACAAACATTTGCATAAGGGTCAGACTGTAGAGAACATCTCTGGCTGTGATGTTCTGTTCTAGGTGCTCATGCCTGGAAATCATTTTCCTTAATTATCTTTAGAGACAGGAGGTGTTTGGGGTCTCATCTAACTAGCTGTGTTATGTGGGCCTTGGCCCTGCACACTGCCCTTCTCTGTTTGGCTGGTCGCCCTTACAGCCAAGGGACAGACAGTGAGGATTGCTGTTTTTAGAGTGGAGTCAGCATTGATAGTTCCCAGCTCACTCCTGGGATTCTGGTCTGCATCATCCCTTCTTCTAAGGTTACACTTTCCTTGAGGACTTCTTGTCAATGTGAGCAAGTTCTGGAGGAGTTTGTTTCATCCTCAGAGAGTACTTAGTGTCAGAACAGGATTTACACTGAGCAGGACAGAAATCTCTTTTCCTGTTACTTTCATGTTTTTATTTTGAAAGCTGTCTTTTGGAGTCATATTTAGTCATCTTTAAAAAAATTTATATTGGAGATTCCAATTTTCTTTTAGATTTATTTATCTTTTTTGCATGAATGTTTTACTTGCATGTATGCCCCGTGCACCAAGTTCATTCCTGCTGCCTTTAGAAGTCAGAAGAGGACATGGGTTCCAGTGAACTGGAATCATAGATAATTGTGAGCCACTGCAAGTACTGGGAGCTAAACCCAGGACCTTTGGAAGTACAGGCGCTCTTAACCTCTCAGCTAACTCTCTAGCCTCATACAGCCACTATTTATTGCTCCTTCTATGTAATTGCTTGTTTGATAATCGAACTTCAATTTCCACCCTCATTTTTATAGTTCTTCCTTATTGCTCTCCATTTGGCCCCATTCTTTTTATTTTGGTGGCCACTGACCTGCCTTTCATCAGCCAAGTTAGACTCAAAGACACATTATCAGAAGTCAAAACATCCTTCTCCTTCATGGTAGAGGCAGATTGTGCGCTTGCAGTGCTGTCTGCCCACCTACCCCAGCCCACCTAATACTGCCAGGCAGCCTCTGCCTCTCCTCACTGGCGTCCTGGTAAAGAACAGAGGAGCTCCCAGGAGTGGAAAGCCCATGCTGAAATGATGCACACCTCGTCTGCTCATACATCATTAGCAAAGACACTGGCTTAAATAGACATCAAAATAGAAACTACTGGCGGGGCGGGGTGGGATAGGCAGAAATAAGTCTAGTTGTCATCTTTCAGTTAGCTGGCTGTGCATGGCACAGGAATAGAAGGCTTCTGAAGAGCAAGTGAGTGTGTGCCTCTGTGTGTGTGTGTCAGTGTAATTTTAAGTTTTCTTTGCTTCTTCAGGTATTGTCTTTGCTACTTAGAACCTAAAAAGCAGAAAGTTTCAGAATTTTTAGATCATGTTGTTATGCTTATTTTTTCTTGTCTTTTGAGAAAGTGCTTCCTTTACTTTTTTTTTTTTTTTTTAAAGTCAATTATCTTTTTTGGCTAAATGCCCAGAGTGATAAAATACCATTAATTTAGTTTTTATTTATCTAGAATCCTTTGTCATTGAGCTTATCCCCACCTCTCGCCTCGCCTGCTTTGCCGTGTAAGAACATCTGAGGATAGATTGTTCTTCAGTCTCCACCCCATGCTCCCCTGCCAGCAGTTAGGCCCTGTGTCATACTGAGATGGCTTCCTTCTCATCATGGAGGACAAAGTGTGCAGTCCCCCTCCGGGAGTTCGTCTGTCTGTGTGATGGCTTTCAGTATGTCAGACACCTTGACTATTTCCCTTATTATAGTTGATGTGAATTTTCATCATATACCAAATTATTACTTGTCTGTGATAAGGAAGTAAATTTTTTTTTGAAGAATTTAGAAAATAATGTGTAGTTCAAAGACTTGGAGTGGTATTTTTTGTTTTGTTTTGTTTTTTGTTGTTGCTGTTCTGAAGCGCTTTGCCTTTACTGTATTGTAGCAAACCAAAACATCTGGCCCACTGCCTGGTTGGCATTAGGTCTCTTATTCTGATTTTAATTTGTAACCATCAGAAGGCTTTGGAATAAAATATACTTTCTGATTTTCATGGGAGCTTATTGCTATTCTCAGATGTCAGCTTACCGCTGCTTTGCACAGTGGAAGATTACTGTAGCCTTTTGAAGTTGTGTGCTCAGTCATGCCATGCAGGCAGAGGGAAACTTGACAGTGTGGCTTTTGACACCTGAGAAGTGTGGCACTCACCTGCTAGTGCACTGTTACTGTTGGACTAACGGCTATTGCCTTCCCTGTGCTAGGTAGAGCAGCTGCAGAAATACAGGAGAGTGACTTGAAAATTGGAACTATACACCAACAGCATGCTCACACACTCTGGGCTCAGTGTCTGGCGGGTGGCTCAGAGACTGCAGCATAGCTCTTGCAGACAGTGACAGGTGCAGCTGTAGTTGAAGAAATGGTTTTATGACATGGAAACATCTGATGCCCCTGGGAATCACACAAGAGTGTAAGAAACAAGTCAGTTCACATTTTATAGAAACACTACATAGGAAAGTATGGGGGCAGACTCTGTAATGGGAGGACATAAGTTAAAAAAACTCGAAGCCAGCGGTTGACCACACTAATTGTAAATGTCTGGAAAGGAGTCTCGTCTTCTGAGGTGCATCAGTCAAGCTGTTCACTTAATTTTTAGCACAGAGAAGGGGTGAAAATGTTGACAACTTTGGGTTTTCTTTTTTGTAGTAATTAAAAGAATGACATTAGACACTGAATTGACTGAGAAAAGAGGTACATTTCTTTGGATTTGCATGAGGTAGAGTGGACATTTCAGGTGAGGCTAGCCCTGTAAAAGAACCTAAGCCTTATTGTATGTACCAGGGCACAAGAGAAGCCAGTTCATTGACAATGAGGGTCTGGGGTCAACTGGGAAGGGCCCCTTCATCTCCTCCCCTGGATATGTTGTAGCAGCCTTGACAGAAACTAATTTCCTGCATCTAATGAAGGTTGGGGAAGTGAAGGTGCCTCTGAGGATGTTTGGTGTGTAAGTGGGTAGATGTAGTCTGTGGGCAGCTCTGAAAACAGGGAAATCCAGGTGCCATTGGGTGAAGCTATATCTGAGGAATGTGGTGTTTGGACTTGAGTCTCTGTCACAAGTGCTGGCTGGCTGGGCTTCCTTCTGTTTCTCCCAGCTGTCCCACTTGGGAAATAACTTGCTGAGTTAGTCTGTGGCTTCTGCGTAGGCACCTGTTACCCTGTATCAGGTCTGCTCAGGCTTTGGGAGTAGGGCTGGGAACTTGCACATTGTGGTTAATTATTCAGAACTATCCAGCACAACACAGAACCTTACCTGTTCCCACACACAGGGAACTGGCCTTCACTTTTCAGCACTATTGCTGTACTCTTGAAATGTTGATCTTGAAGGTGCTGTCAGTTGGAAGAGATAATCTTCTCGGCTTAACTCTGGCCTGCTATAGTTGCTTTTCAAAGTGATATCAATCAGTTGTAAAGAGGGTTGGTTGCCATCTTCATAGAAAAGTGCCTTTGAAAATGTTGGTGATTCCCAGAGTGACTGTTACACCTAGTACTGATTGGAGCTGTGTTCTGAAACAATTTCTGACAGATAGAATTGTCTGCAAGAATGAGTTGTAAAATTAAATACAAGAGCAAAGAATAGAGGAGCAGGTATTTTATTTCTGATTTTTGTTTTGTTTTTGTTTTTTTTGAGACAGAGTTTCTCAGTTTCTCCTGGAACTTGTTTTATAGACTGAGTTGGCCTCAAACTCACAGAGATCTGCCTGCCTCTGCTTCCTTAGTGCTGAGATTAAAGGTGTGCACCACCACTGCCTGACCTATTTCTGATTTTTTTTATATTTTAAAACTACTTTCTTTAAAATGTTTGCCTAATTATGTTCTTCAGATATAAGCAGTGCATTGTTGGTTTTCCAGAGTGTGTTTTAGTGGCCATGTGATCCCTTCAGTGTGATTTTAGGCTACACTGGGAAGGTACAATTTATGAAGAAGTGATTTCAGTAGATTTCTCTTCCTGTCGCTGAGTGTCTCATGGCCAGAGTGCACACACAGCAAACATGGCCAGAAGAATGCCTCTCATTCCAAACAGAAAAATAGTCTTTAATATGCATAACGCTCATGCCAGCTATTTAATTGAGCAGTACATAGCAGGACCCAAAATTTGCCACAACACAGGTGTTTATGTACCTGTTGAATAGTCATAGTCACAAGTTTTCCATAAAGTTTCATAGACATGAGTCATCATAATTGAGTAGTGAAACCCTGACCATAAATATAAGAGAAACCATAGGCTTCATCAGAGGCAGGAACACTCTTCGGAGTTTAAATAGAAGGAGGATCATCGATCATAGAAAGTCAAGAGCATCTTGACTGCGTCTGTAGGCTGTCTGATATGGGAACTCTGGGGCTGCTGTGCATTACTCCACTGTTAGATGTTAGAAGAGCTTCTGTTACCGTTCCTCTTGGTTTCTTTTCAGGCACTTCCACTGTGATCTGCTGTCAGTGAGCTCTCCCCAGGTGTTAGTGTAGCCACACTACTGTCTGCTGTAGCATAGTGCCATCTCTTCCATTTTCCCACAGCCCCTAAAGTTGACAGCATTATGTTCATTCACTTCCTTTCTGTTCAGTGTCACCTGGAATGAGGTATATATGAATCTTCACCCAAGCCCAACACGGCTTTACCCAACACGGCTTTACCCAACACAGTTCTCTGTAAGGCAGTGTTTGCTGTTGGTGTGATCCCATGCCTGCTACCATTGCTTTTATTCTGTACACTGTGGATTTTAAGATAGACAGTCAGTTACAGCTTTTACAAAGGTAAGAAATGCTTGCACGTGTGTTAACTCAGTCGTGAGTGGACCTGGGCTAAGGTAGGAAGGGATTAAGGAAATAGTATGGGGTAGTCACTTTTGGCCTGGCTGTGTACACAGGTGTGTCTGGGCTCCCATGGCTTTGCTAGGAGGCATTTTCTCTCTGCCTTAGCTTCCTTGGCTCCATCAGTAAACACTATGGCACTCACTCATCTGCACTCACATTGGTGGTGGTGACGGCAGTCATGATTGTAGTAGCTTTCGGCAGTGTGAGGACTGAGAACCATGACGCCCAGCTCTGCATTATTTGTGGCAGTGCTTGCCAAGGAGACATAGTCTGGCTGGGGATGAACATGGTGGGGTTTACAGTTTGACTACTTAGGACCCTTTTCTTAGGTGGCTACTCCATGTTTTCTATTCAAAATTTAATATATTCATAGTATTTATCACAAAAGCATGCTTATTTAATGTAGAAACATGAAGTTATATTGAGTTACTCTGAGAATGATTTTCTTCACTGTGAACAATGCAGATTGTTCACTTTCAAAATAAATCCAGTGATATTTTGATGTAACTGTGTTCTAAATTGACTCTGCCCAAAGGGAGGTATGTTATGATCAGAAGCTGCAGCCTGCTGTTTACTAACGCGTTTAGCTTGTAATGATTGGGGTGAGGGTTTGACTTGTTCCTCTGGTCCTTGATGGTATGGGAATGACAGAGACAAAAACCAAGCACAGATCTGCGTGAACATTGAGATAAAAATTGCCATGCAGCTTTCATAGGCACTTGTACAAAAGAATTCTGGCAGCTTTTCTTCCAAATGTGGATTGTTTCACTGACTGAAATTGAGAGATCATTGTAATTCATCAAGTCCAGAATGTCCGTTTTATTTCACATTTTGTATTTCTTATAATCAGAGGTGCTTCTTACATCTGTAGCATCTTCTCCATTGTATAGAGGGTTGTCATTTGCCTGCACATAAATGAACTTGGTCATAACTGTATTGTTACTTCAGTTGAATTGTTGCACTATTGGTATAATATGTGGTGGGTTCAGTTGCTGCTGCCATGTTTTTTAAAGAATACCTGTGACTTGATAGACAAACACAAACATCGTGAAGACAGAAGCCAGGCACAGCTAAGATTGAGTGAAGCAGACACCATTGCTTGAAGGCTAATGTCAAGTCTTCATTTTCTTGTACAGGGTTTCCGTGCCCGCAGAAAGAACACATCAGAGCAGATGATGGCTGTGTTAAGGTTTTGCTATTGGCATCCTCGCTAAAGGATTGTCACTTGTCACAAACAAATTCTAACCCCAGCTTGCAGGAGGAGTTGTGGTGGTCTGAATGTGTCCTTGACCTTGATAATTTGGGAACTTAAGTCATGCAGATCTGTGACCTGAAATTTTAGTTTTGGAAACACTACCAACTATATGCTTGCTTGCTTGTTTTTCCTGTGGGCATTAACAATACATGCCCAAAGTTCTGAGTTCTCTGAGTGTAAGCAAACATTTTGGCAGTTGGACTGGTGGAACCGTGTTTCGTTGGTGCTTCTCATCTGGGTTGTTAGAGTACTGAGCTAATTTACTGAGTCTGTGAAGGTAATTCCTGATGTGCTTATTATAGGTGCCTAATGGATAAGAACTTCGTGAGGATCGGGAAGTGGTTTGTGCGACCCTATGACAAGGATGAAAAGCCAGTCAACAAAAGGTCAGTCTGCAGGGTGCTGTCTTTTGCTTTCTCTTCCTTGGCCACACCTGTCTTTGCATTGAGGTTGAAGGGGTTGGTGTATTTATCTCTTCATGTTGTCCTTGGACTAATGTGCTATTACATACTGCATGCTTGTGGTTGAATATAAGATGAGATAGCCATGTGGTCATCAGCAAGTTCATGTCTAAGCTACTCTTCACTATATGGTTTGGAGTTGAGACATTCTAGCATATTCTTTTTGTTATTCTTCCTAACTTTTCTTTTTTAAACGGTTATTTGGCATGATTTAACAATAAAGTGGATTAAATGGTGAGAAGTATTTGTAAAATGCTGCCCTGGTGCTCCTTACCACAGATGAACACAGCCTGATGATTGTCAAGAGCAGGACTGTGGATCATGTCCCCAGGAATCCTGAACTGTTAGCCAAAACTTACTTGTAGTAGGTGTAAGCCTTGCTGTTTAGTAGGCATGGGATTTTAGATCAATGAAATGAGATTAAAACGACCCAATTTTAACATTTCATATCTCTGGTCATAGTCTAGTCATATTTGGTTGCTAGAGAAAGCACTTAATTTTTACTAAACAGGATATACAGCACCTCAACCCACCTCCAATTATTATATTCTTTTTTTCTTTTTGTGTAAGGGATGAATGAAGCACAGGGCCTCTTGCCCATTCCCACTGAGCTCTGTACCCAGGATATACCACCTCAATTCTGCTTTATTGTCTAGGTGTCCTAAGGCAGGAACTTAGTTGCTGGCTGTAGGTTGGAGTCTAGTAAGGATGAAGCTTATGTTTCTCATCACTGCAGGCAATCCCTGACTCTTGGTGTTAGAAATTCTATTAGTAGCTTCCTCCAGTGTATCTTAATTTAGTAAAATGGTTGTTAGAACATCTCAAATTAGGGGGTTAGAGAGAATTGCTGTGGGTGTGAAGTTCATTCAAAAAATTATTACAGCCTTGAACAACAGCATGTCAGGGACTTCCAGGATACTTTAGACTCCAGCATCAGACAGACAGACAGCATGACAGCATGACAGTGTGACAGCATGACAGGGCCTCTGACAAGATGAACTGGAACCCATGTAGCAGAATCAGGAGATATTTCCTCTGTTTGCCTGAGGTTGGTGGTGGATTCACAGCACAAACCTATAGCCAGGGTCTCTGGCTGGAGACAAGGAAGAGATGCAGAGTAGGATTTATGCAGCTCCCACTGCTTTGATGTAAACTCATTTCCTAGTCCTGCCACTGTCTGGGAGTTTGTAAACTGAGACTCCATTCTGATAGATGTCTCAGCAGGTCACCTGTCTGTGCCTGTGAGCGGGAGAGGGAAGGAAAGAAGGCCAGGGGCCTCAGCAGTAGTGCTGGCTGGCTGTCTATCCAGGAGAGACACTGAGGAACTAAGTGGGAATTGAGGCAGTAGTCCAGAGCACAGCTGGACGCCTTCCATCCTTTGTTGTTCTTAGAGAAAGGGTGGCTGAAAGATGAGGCGCGATTTTTAGGAAGAACTGTTGACCACTCAAGGCACTTCCTTGACTGCCCATTAGTGAGACTGGTCAGTGTGCAGTTTAGTTGCATTTAAAGAGGAATGATTATGTGTCTTTCACTTTGTAGATATAGCTTTAATACAATGTTTTTTTTTTTTCCCTCTGAAGAATGTGAGCATTTAAAAAAAAAAATCCAAAAATGTATTCGCCTTCAATTCCATTTCTACTCATTACTTTTCTTTTTTTTTTTTTTAAAAAAAGATTTATTTATTTATTATGTATACAGTATACAGAAGAGGATACCAGATGTCATTATATAGATGGTTGTGAGCCACCATGTGGTTGCTGGGAATTGAACTCAGTACCTCTGGAAGAACAGTCAGTGTGAGCCATCTGTCCAGCCCCTTACTCATTACTTTTCAAAGCTTCTGCAAACACAGGAGCTTCTTACTTTTTAGACATTACTGTTTTCTCGTTTTCACATGTAATTAATGTATTCTGATTTACAGAATGATGCCCAGAGTTCATCTGACAAAAGAAAAGGAACATTTTCTTAATTTTAAGTTGAAAATTAGGCAGGTACAAATTAATTTTCAAGCCTAGCTAAAAGAAAGGTAAAAATTAAGGTTATTGTTCATATGTATAATTTCTAGTTATAAGCTACCATGTCTCTCTTCAACTTAGATTGTTAGACGTAAATGGGATAATTTCATTATAACACATTCAAAGAGAACTTGGTTTTAGTTTCAGCTATCTAAAACTTTCAGAACAAAAGGACTAAGATTTTAAAAATTGGTAAGTATATATAGGAAATCATTTTAATTCCTGTTAGAGTTCTCATTTATCTATTATGAGCACACTTTCCTTTATGTACTTATGTATAGTTAAAATTTGTTGTGGCAATACTGGTTATGAAGTAAAATACACCTGCCATGTCCCCTGGCTGACTTTTCTCTTTGGAATGTGCTGACTTTTCAAAATCCTTCATTCCAAGTCATCCTGAATTATGGAAAGTGAACATGGTGTAAACTCTGTTCTCTGAAGACTGCTGTCAGCTGCTTTCCAATTTCCTTCATGCTGTTTCTTTGTTTGAGCAAGCGGTTAATTGACCAGATTCACCTTCTTTTACCTAGGAGTTTTTAGCCTCAGCACTGTTGACCATGGGGTTGAATGAGTATTTATTGTTGGGTGCTGTGGGATACTTAAACTGTACCCATGACTTCTCCCTATGTCTTCCATCAGTCATAATAGCCACAGATGGCATGGACACTGTCACCAGTCCCCCTGGGAGGCAGAGGTCCTGGTTAAGAAGGGAGAGTTGAGGGTTGGCCCTTTGTGCACAGTTGTAGAGGTGGCTGAGACTGAGTTGATGGCTGTGCTTCACTCCCTCCTTCCAGGATATCTCTAATTGTTTCCAGCTGTCTTGGTCTTTCTGATTTCAGCCATCTAGTTCTTCAACCTACTTTGATGTGGTTTAGTCTATCCTGGCCCTATGTACTATTTAGTAAGGAGTGGGAGGGTTTTGGGACACATGGGACATATATATGGTCCTCAACTACTTGCTCCTCCAGGAGCTTCCTCTTGGCCAGACAGTATAGCTTTTTGCAGATGTAGATGTTTTCTTCAGATCTCTGGTGGCTTTGACAGAGTACTTGAGAAGGTACTCCTTGTCATTGCCAAGAGTGGACACAAGCAGCATTGTGATTTGTCCTCTCAGAGGCTGGCCTGAGCCTGAGCCACCCCCATGGAGACATGCACTGGAACAGTTTACCTGATTAGAGAAATGTCATGTATTTTGTAAGTACTTCCAGTATTTGATGATGATGTGGGCTTTCCTAGCCTTCTGTCTTACTGTTGTGTGACTTCTCCTTCTGGGAAGGTGTCAGTTGTAGTCAGAGCAGCCCCTTGTGTTGTCTTCCTCTGAGGCACTGTTAGATTTTTCCTGTAAATGTTCCTAACTGAGGGGGTTAGGAGGACATGGGGGGTGGCGCCCAGATGGCCTCTTTGCTCTGAGGAGTTGTTCCTAATGGAGTCCGTTCTTAGGAAGATGTGACCGAGCTCTGCTTAGTGTTCTCACAGTGACATTTTTTGTAGCAAAGTGGCAATTGGGAAAGCATTAAAGTCTTGGGTGTTGGCGCTAGAGTGTTCATTCCTGAAAAGACTAAAACACAGTTGAAAATTGATGCTTTTTGTAACTTTCTCCCCAGTACTTGCGACCCCCCCCCAGTTGAACAGAACCTAATTACAATTAAAATGTTAAGGAAAAGGTAATTTATTCATTATGTATACAGTATTCTGTCTTCATGTATGTCTGCATACCAGAAATGGGATTCAGATCTCATTATAGATGATTGTGGGCTACCATGTGGGTGCTGGGAATTGAACTCAGGACCTCTGGAAGAACTGCCAGTGCTCTTAACCTCTGAGCCATTTCTCCAGCCCAAGAAAAAGGATAGATGACTAAGTAACATACAGTCATTGAGCCAAGGTTTGCCTTTTTTATGAAAAGGAAATTGTTTTAGGATTAAGTAAGATAACAAATAAAGTGTGTGACCCAGGACTGAAGTGACTGAGTCTGTCAGTAGTGCCTGGTGTGGAGGTAGTGGTATTGAGAAAGTTTTTCCTAATTTTTAGTATTTTCTTATACCATAGGCAGATTGCTAATCAAGTATTTGAGTTTCTGACCATACACACATTGAGTTAATGAGCCATGCATTTCTACACTTAATCTTGCTTGCCTTTGTTTTTGTTTTTGAGGTAAGGTCTCACTGTGTAGCCCTGGCTAAATCTTGCTATGTAGACCAGGCTAGCCTCAAACTCAGAGATCCACCTGCCTCTGTATTCTGAGAGTGCTAGGATTAAAGCATGTATTATTTTCTGACCGCTGAAAGCTCTTCTTCACTATGTGAAACTCCCCTGTGTCTTTCCAGTGTGGATCGTAACGTGTTTGTTAGTACTGTAATGATCTTGCCAACATTTATGAACTCAGAAGGTTCTGAAAGCACATTTGCATGCTAATAATCTTGCCTGCTTGTTTGGCATAGTTAGGGTGTTAAAGATTATAAAAATAAAATTTCTAAATATGATTTTATGTCATTAGACATAGCTCTGAGCACCCATTTGCATGTGGTCATGTACAGCTCCAGTCCTGGAGTTGGGCCTTTGAGGTGGCTAAGTGCTGAAGCTGTTTGCTATTGTGTTTGATCTCATAAAGCTGGCCTTGATTTCCACATGGTCTTCTATACACAACTTTACACACATGTAAACTAGTAATAAATGC
>PVIH01004338.1:58182-77212 GCA_004025045.1 Sigmodon hispidus
TTTTTTTTTTTTTTTTTTTTTTTTTTTTTTTTTTTTTTTTGATATTTTACTTCTCAATTTTTCCGCAGCATGATCTGACTGCTGTGTGTATATCTAGTTTACAGTTTGTAGTACCCAAGCTAAAAACTTGGGGTCCTTTGTGCCCTCCCTGTTCTTGCATTGTTCTTGAGTTGAGTCATTAGGACAGAATCCTTCCTGTCTGTGGGTCATAATTTATGTGCACCATAATTTTTCTTTTTATTTAACACAGAGTCCAAAGTCCTATGAAAGTGGATTTGAATGAGTGGAATATACTGAGACTTCCCTTAGTAAATTTAAGATAAAACCTGTAAATGGAGTCTGAAGAGTCACTTTGAATAACATCATCAAACAGAGGCACAGTCTCCTTGATCGATTATTTTGATGTTAAAAGAGATATTTTAAAGTACTTTTATAAGTGGGTGCCAGTTCTTTGGTTCTTAGAACAGCTGGGTCTGTATTTGTGCAGTAGCTGTCTGTATTAGGATTTATTAATGTGTAGGTGTTCAAGTCCAAGCAGCCGCTCTCAGTGGAGTGCTTAGTTGTGGTATCCTCACTGGCAGGTGTGCGCAGCATGATGGCTCCCTGTCTTTCTGGGTCCTGACCTGGAGTTGGTCTAAGAAACAGCACACTGCAAGGTCTTGACTTCTCAAAGCATAAAAAAAGAGCCTTCTGAGGAGTGGTCATTGCTGACTAGATGGTAGTGCTGCTCCCATTGGCACTTGGACTTGCATTCACATTCAAGAAAATGTTGGTGACAGTGAGCTAAATATT
Source organism: Sigmodon hispidus (assembly GCA_004025045.1). NCBI lineage: Eukaryota > Metazoa > Chordata > Mammalia > Rodentia > Cricetidae > Sigmodon > Sigmodon hispidus. The sequence goes on from PVIH01004338.1 coordinate 58,975, forward strand.
TCTGATAACTGAGTAAAAAATTAGTGCAAATGTGAGATAGACTTTCTGAAAGAGAAAACCGGATTTATTTGAGAATTTGAAGGTTTGTCTTCATGTTCTTAAAGCATTAGTGTTATGAGTAAAGAGCCACATCGCCTGCCTACCTTTGTTTCTCATTAGAAATTATGAAATCTAGAATTGATACGTGTCAGCAGAAAGCAGAACAGCTGCAAGCACCCAACTCAGGGCTACTTGGCACTTCTACCCCTTCCCAGGAGCCTTGGAGCGCAGAGCTCCTCTGCAGTGACGCACTAAATGGGGGGTGGGAGGTGGGGGCGTGGCGACCACTCCAAATCATCTGTAGAGAAGTGAGGCAGCTGACAGGTGAACTTGACAACATGTATCCATTCTAGAACTAATGCTTTAGAAGCAGAAGCACAGGTTTTTTGTGTATGCTAGTAAGGAGGAGGGTTAGCTATTTGCTACTTAGCCTCTTTGAGCTCACAGGTTTTCACCCTAGCTTTTGAATATCGAGTCTTACTCATAATTAGAATGATAGAAATTTAGTAGTTAATGCTACGTATAGCGGCAACTACAGGGCCATAGTCTGCAGAAACAGAATTCTTGCCAAACTGTGGCCTGAGAGTTCAGGCTGCTGCTAGATAAGCAGGCAGGTAACTATGGGGTGGCAGTTGCTGGCTGAGATAGCAGTAGATTAAGGAACAGCCACTGTGCCATAGGTAAAACAACGTCCCTGTGTTTTGCACATAAATCTGTCAGGATTTAGAAAACTATGCACACTTCAGACTCATGCCCCATACTGTTCTACCTCATTGACCACTTTCAGAATGTGTGCACATTGCTAGTCTTCATGATGCCTTCTTAAGTAGCCTAGAGAACTATGGCCACGTTCCCAAAAATAGATTATGGATGTTTGTGTTTGTTTACAATGTTGGGTATAATTTGTTATAGATAACGGGGTAAAAAAATTATTAGATTTGGGGTTCTTATTTTTAAAAGAGAAAAATGGGAAATGTAGTGGGATTATGCTGACAATGTAAATATTTGTCCTGGCCATGGATTTATAAAAAAAGCTACTTGGCCAAAGGCAAACAGGAAGTGTGGGCAGGGCTACTATGGGAACATCTCAGAGCAGACACAGATGCCAGAGTCATCAGAGCTGCCAGGAGATGCAGAGGAAATGCTGCTCTGAGAAAAGGTACCGAGCTGCAGAACTTAGGTTGAGAGTGAACGCTAGCATATTATATGCCTGGGTTCTAGGTCAATCAACATAAAAATAAAAAAAAAAATCTAATCTTGGATGCAGTGGGTCTGAATAAGATAACTCCACAAAGCCTTTCTGCGGAAGATAAAGCAGTTGGAGGTTAGATAACCTGTGGTCATTGTCTTGGGTTATGAAATGCTAATAAAAGCTGAAGGTGCCAACCTGAGTGAGTGTTGGTGTGGGCTGTGGTGAAGAGTTGAAGGTTTGCAGTGGTTTTTGTACCACTTGCTTGTTTGTAGTAGTCAGAGAGAAAAGGAAACCAAGGTTCTAAGACACCTAACATCATGTCTCCAGCAAAGGCAGAGGATGCACAGTCAAGTCCATGGAGTTGTGAAGAGGTAGCTTTTAGGGTAGAGATGGAGTGATCCACAGAGTGAAGTGAGGTAGAAATATTTCATTGTGAGCCTGTGCTGGGGAGCCTACAGCCTGCAATTCATTCACTGGTGAGGTGTGCCTCACTCCCAGCTGCTTAGTACCACAGTGTAGATTACAGAGGATTTGTTTAGAGACTATTGTGAACAAATATGGACAAATTGTACTTTTTATTCAAAAGCCTGTAGCACACATATGGCAAGTTTAGAAACTTGGGCAGATTTAATGACTGGCTCATGAAATTGTGCAGTTGATGAGGCTCAAAGCAGAGTGAGTGGTAATAAGGACTCAGTGCAGTCTGGGAGTCTGGGTTCCAGGGGCACTGGCAGGTGTGCCTCAAGAGCTATTGATTTGAAAGACAAGGTAAAACAAGGGTGACACTGTCATTCTCATGATTCATTAACTTCCACAATGGCTCTCAAATCCTTTGTTCTGCAGATTTTATTAACCTGGCCAGTGTCTTAAGGTTTCTATTGAAGTGACAAAACCCCACGACCAAGGCAATCAAGAAAACAAACAAACAAAAACAAAATAACTGTTTAATGGGGCTTTGGTTTCAAACAGTTAGTGTCCATGATGGCAGAGCAATACCATGGAGGCAGGAACAGCCAAGAATTGAAAGCAGCAGGCAGTGAGCTAATCCAAAAAGTCTTTTGAAACCTCAAAGTCTGCCCCCCATACCCTTCCCAAACAGTTTTTGCAACTGGGGACCAAGCATTCAAACTTATAAACTTGTAGGTACTATTGTCATTCAGATCGCCACAGCCTGTTTCTGTGGCTTTCTTTTGTATTGTCTTATTTTGTCTGCGGTCAAAGCATTAGCTTCAACAATCTGTGTCACGTGTTAATCTTTTGAGGTTAGGGCATATCTCAGGCACAAGCAACACGTAATTAAAGTCTGTTTCAGACAGTGTCAAGGTGTAGTTACTTAGCTCCTTCTCGAGTGCTTTGTGCGCAGCTGCTGACATCAGAAGGGGCAGTCTGGAGCCCAGAGCCCAGGCTTGCATGAGTGCTGAAGGGCAAGGCAAGCACAAGGCAGCCACAGATTCGTAGTACAACAAGACACAGACAACTGATGTGTAGCACCAGCACTTAGATAATTTCTAAGATATACACACAAGTTATTTCCTATCCTTCCTGCACTCCTGGACCTGTGCCTTATGGCTGAGTTTTTTTGCAGCAGAAACAGAGTACTAGAATACTCTCACACAGATCTTAGAGGGAGCAGGACCTCAATCCAGTCTAGTTTTCAGGGAGTTTGTGTCTCCTTCCTAGGTATTTGTAGTGTGATAGACTCTTGATCTTGTTAGAGGAACTGAGATCAGGAAGAGAATAGCATGCAAGAGCGTGCTGCTAATAAGGTGCAGCCAGAGCAGTGTGTAGCAAGCACTCTAATCTTACTGAACCATAAATACCATGTCCTCCTCCTATAAATGAAAAGATGACACTGCCCCCAGCAAAGAAGCATGTGATGATTTGAACTGTGGCTCAGGGTTGGAAACTAACTAGAAACACTAGTGTGCTTGGGAGCCCAGAAAGGACAGTAGTGTGCAGAGAGCAGCCTTACAGGAGTGTCCCAGTCAAGCCTCTCCTGTGAACCTGCTCTAAAACTCCAAGCTATTTAATGCACAATTTAGAGGGAGAAAGAGGCCCCATTCTTACATGTTATTTCAGTTAAGAGACAGTGTAGCTTTCAGTTGTCCTGAGGAGCTGAGTGGATGGTCTCTGTCAGGGCTCCTGTGCTAGTCACATGACCCATGTCTTTCTCTAGAAAAGTGCAGCTCAAGCCTGAGAGATGGCTCAGCCCGTAAGAGCACTGACTGTTCTTCCGGAGGACCTGATTTCAATTCCCAGCAACCACATGGCAGCTAACAACTGTCTGTAATTCTAAGATCTGACACCCCTACACAGTTATATATGCAGGCAAAACACCAATTCACATAAAATACAAATAAATAAATAAATAAAGAGTGGAGTTCTTTGTAGTTGAGTAGCTTTGTCAGTTTGAATCTCCTCGTAGGCACTGAGAGGCCAGAAGTTCTGCTTGCTGAGTACAGGCTTGCATGTACACTCTAGACTGAGTGACACAGTGGATTAAAATACACCAATGGTTTGGGAGGACTGATACATTTATCATTTAGCCAGAAGGTTAGGGAGCAAACAGTAGTTTTCTCTTTATTAATTTTATCCATTACACATAAAGTATAAGAAAAACTGTTATTTTAGAACCTGTCATGGGCATATTTTCAATGCTAAAGAAGACTTTAAATTTTAATATTTAATAATAATATTTAAAAACTCTGAGTTGAGAAGAAAACTACATATTTGCTTTGATAACCACATGACTCTGTCATCAGCTATACATCTGGGGAGAAAAATGCAATGCCATCTTACTCCTTTCTGCTCCAGGTGAACAGTAAGCCGAGAGTCACTGCACACATTGAGACTCAGGAGCAAGGCTTGAGCAATGCTTTGATTGAGGGTTCTGGAGAGGGTTCCAGTGTGCCTGGACTGTAGGCCTCGGGTCTGGACACTGCAGCAGTGTCAGTGCACAGCTCACAGTGCTGGGGTGAGCTTTGTGTGTGAGACGAATGCTTCTGAGGTTTGCCCGTGACATCACAAGGGCCTCTGAGATGAGACCGCTCCTTTCACTGTTCATTATGTGGCTAAGGGTGCTCCATAATGCTCCTCATACCCAATTCTCCTGAGAGGGCAGCCGTCATGGTCTGCTTCAGAGTAATAAAAGGAATGCCTCAGAGTAGCAAAGGTTTGGCTCAGAAATTTTATCTGGCATAATTATGAACTATCTGACTGGTAAAATACAGAAACATACATGCCTTGTAATGGTAACTTTCTCTTTTACTTCTTAAAAAATGGACTCTGACTCTCTCTCCATTCAGCTTCATATCTCCACATTGCTGCCTTCTATACATACAACTACATATCTTACTCTACATGCATACGTCATACATCTCCATGCACAGTTACATCTATTTTCACATGCCAACACATCTATTTTATACATGAATTTCTTTTATATCTTCTTTTATATAGTTTCATCTTCCTTATCCTCACACAGTTACAAATCTCCATACAGCCATAGCTGTTCATCTCAAATACATAGCTCTCTCACCATATAACATTTTAAATTGTTCTTATACATTCTCATGCAGCTCTTTGCATAGTTCCTATTTGTAGCAACAACTCTTTCACATAGCTGTATCTCTTTCACACACACATGATTCTTCTACATCAGTCACTCCCTTTTTGCTAATCACACTCTCATAATTCATTCTTCACAAATCTCTCACCGTCTCTTTAGGCAGCTTCTCCTCTTCTTCCTCCTCCTCCTTTTCCTCTTCTTTCATTCAGCACACACACTCACATTCTGCAGTTTTATCCCTACATTGCTGCTGATCTTACACACTCGTTCAGTCATACACACTCATTCCACACTCACATTCTGAATAGCTTCATTGCTGTGGCTCTCTCTCCCCTTAGCCAAACTCTGGATTATATGCTACATTTTTAGGCCCAATCCATGCTCATAACACATGAAGTCATACAGTTTTTCTGAGGATAGATCACAAATACTGGTCACTATAAATGCTTGGCCTTACATGTAACTTTTTTCCCAGACAGAGAATGACACTGAAATTCAGGACATAACAATAACAGTAGCAGGTTGAACCTTGAGTGGTTGGGTAGGTGCAGAAAGTCAACTCTTGCAAGGAACTATGACTCAAAACAGTCTGGCCTTCATTTGGTAATAAACAACTCCTGGGAATTAGTCTTTGTGTGTGTGTGTGTGTACACATACTTTGTTTTTGCAGTAGTAGTTTAGTCTGACTGAATTGGTTTTGAAGTCTAAATTTAGTTGTCTTTGAGACTGAAAATACTGTTACTTCACTGTGTCAGTAAAGAAGAATATTCTGATATTATTTCCACACATCAGACTTGACTATCCACAACTATATGTGTGCCCAAAGATGTAAAACACATTACCAAAGGGTTGTGGAAAGAATTCCACAGCTGTTCTTATTAGGGAGGCATAGCAGTGGCACCTGAGAAAGTTACAGACAGAAAGCAACCTGTATTCACAATCAGTCACTCCACAGGCATTGCCTTGTGGCGCCAGTCGACAGATGTCTCCATGGACTTTGCCTAATGGGGTTCCTCAACACAGAGTCATTCATGTAGTAGGTTGACTGTAAAATATTGGCTGTCATTTGTTGTATACTCTCATGGCCCTTTGTGTAGCCAGATTTTAATCACAGGCAATTGATTGATAGACTAATATTTATTAAGGGGGTTAATAGCAACTTACAATTCAAATAATAGTTGGGAAGGCTGGAATGATCCACTCAACTGAATGGAACAGGCCTTCTTTCAAAGCAGTGGGAAAGCAGAGAGAGAGCGTTGTGAACCTGCATCCTGATCTTTAAGCTGTCCCCAGTCATGCCTCAAAGCGACAGCCTCAGAGGTCACAGGTGAATCCCATACCTATACTGGCCAAGAGGCCACACCTCTAGGTCAAGGTGATGCACTTGATTCCCACTACATTTCCTTTTTGTTTTTTTTTTTTTTTGTTTGTTTCAATAAGAAAGTTCTAACCCTATTTATAAAACTATATATAATAGAGATAATTATCAAATATTGCCCAGGATATGTAAAGGGCAATGATATAAACAAAATCAAACTATAGCTAACAAGAAAAACAAATATACAAACATATATTAAATATCCAGAATACTGTTGCATGGCAAGATACGGAGATTACTGTAAAGCTGTCTGAATTGAATAATGTGGATCTAGTATCTAAATGTACTTGATTCCTACTACACCTTGGCAAGATTCCAGTCTGAGGAGATAGAGGCAGGTGGAGCTCTATGAGTTGAGACATAGGTTATGTGAAGATGTTCATTGAGGTTTACACTGTGATTGCAAAAAGGACCCTAAGCAAGAGTGTCTGCAGAATAGCTGGCCTGCTGATTCTTCACATAGCAAATCAAGGATCTTCCCTAAAAATTCAAGTATATGATAGAAACCAGTGTAACTTGTCAGTAATATTAGGGAGGCAGCGTAGAGTCTGAGACTAACCAAGGTACGAGTCACCATTTCCCCAAACTAAACTGCTTTAATGAGGGTGCTGAGTACTGTTACTGTGCAGTGGGTAATGTACAGATTCCTCATGAGAACAGCGCTCACTTTGTGGAAGATCCTGTAAGGATTACTGTTTTAAGCAGTAGGTATAGATGTGGATATAGATATGTACATAGTTATGTAGATAAAGTATAGCTATAGAACAGTAGGTGCAGCTGTTCTGTGCATTGCGTAAAATAAAGTAATAGCAGATGAACCCAGGGTTGAGAGGAGGGAGGTGTGGGGCCTTCACTTTCCCCACTGGACCATTTTTCTCTGCCTTTTACTTGTCTGTGCTGAGTTTGGACTTTGGCATTGGTCTTTGGAGGAGAAAGCAGTGCTTTAGTTGCCCTTATTTAATGAATAATCATTTAGATAGTGTTTTACATCTTGTATTTACTCGCTTGGGTTACACGTATGTGCTCATTCTTGAGCCTAGAAGTTTGAGGACAGTGGGCGGGAGTCGGTTCTCTCCACCATGTGGGTTCTGCCACTGAACTCTGTTTTCAGGCTTAGCAAAGGTTCCTGTGCCCATAGATGGATCATCTTCCCAGCCCAGCTTTGTGGGCTCTACTTTCTCCTTACATGTGCTGGCCTGTCTGCTAGTTGAAGACCTTTGACAGTTAACTGACTATAGGACATTGATCTAGAAAAGCAAACACTGTTATCTTCTTATTTCTGTTTGTTGGTGTATCTGGAACCAAGCTAAGCTCTGGAAATGCTTACTGAGTTAGAAGTTAGCCTTGTCAATTACTTATCTATTTCTAAACATATTAGTGTTGTTCACTCAAAATTGTTTAAATTATTTTAAAACCATCTGTTGTGACAGATTGGGCTTAATTACTGAAGCATAAGTAGAGAAAATACTTACTGAAGAAGTTTTCTTTCGGGTTACTATGGTTCAGCTACTTGAAGAGCATTTCTTTGCTGATTGCCCTTGTTTGTTATTAAACCTCTCTATCAGCCCAGATGAGTTTGGGGCTTAAATTCTGCATCAATGTAGGAATAACAGGTGAGCTTAAATATTGGAGCATCTTTACAATAATTACTTTGGTTCATGAAATTTCATTTGTTTTCAGAATTAAAAGAAACTGCCATCTTCCAAAAATTAAATGCCCCCCAAAACATTGAAACCAAAAACATTGAAAATAAGCAGGCCAATGGTAGCCCACACCTTTAGCCCCAGAACTCAGGAGACAAAGGCAGATGGATCTCTGAGGTGAAGCCAGCCTGGTCTATAGAGTGAGTTTTAAGACAGCCAGGGCTACACAGGAACACTCTCTCTCTCTCTCTCTCTCTCTCTCTCTCTCTCTCTCTCTCTCTGTAATATGACAGGGTCCTATTCCCACTGTAGGGTCTTGGGGTGCCATTTTTGTTCACCTCCTCAGAAAATAAAGATGGATCTGATTTCCTGTTATTTTACTCCCCATAATCTTACAAACATGGATTTACTAATTTTCTAAATGGGTTTTCAGGAGACCCATTGTAATAGATTGTAAATTACCCTGTGACTTTTTACATTAAAGTACATTTGAAGCTAGTGATGTTTAATAGCATGAGCTTTGAGGCCAGACTGCCTAGATTCAGAGTACTTGTTACTCTTGCCAGAGGAAGAGTGTTTGATCCCCAGCACCCACGTGCTGCTCACAACCATCTCTACCTCCAGTCTCAGGGGATCCAGCACACTCTTGTCACCTCCTTGGGTACCAGGCATGCATATGGTTCACATAGATGCAGATAAAGTATAAAGTAAGTAACTTAATTAAATTATTTTTTAAAAAACATTCTTATATTTTTGGTTGTGAGCCTAGCCTTTAACAGCTGAGTCAGCTCTCCAGCCCTGAGGTTAAGAGCTCTGACTACTCTTCCAGAGGTCCTGAGTTCAATTCCCAGCAATCACATGGTGACTCACAACCATCTATAATGAGATCTGGTGCTCTCTTCTGGCAGAATGTTGTATACATAATAAATCTTAACAAAATAATAAAATAAAAAAAGGACATTTTTATCAGCTCACAGACTTAGTGTGAGGATGGAATGAATTATAGCCTGCAAGTATGGAGAACATAGTTGATATATTTAGGATCTGCTAATTAAATAAACATCTCATCAAGTCTTGAAGGCATTCAGTGATTGGTGTTACATTCCCATTTTACAGGCATTAAAAGTAAAGTAACTTGTTTGAGGTCATGTAGCTAGTTATGTGAATCTGAAGTTGGAACTGGTTGTGATTGTAATGAATTGGGATTTTAATGGCTTCTGCACTTCCACACATCCCAGCAGTCACTTAGCTATTCCGTTTTTTTACACTGCATCTCATCAGGGGAGACTGGTATGCTTATTGAAGTAGACTTAATTATAGTCATGCAGGTGAGGCACAAAAATCAGACACTATTCTAAGTAAGTTTTAAATGTATTTATTTTATGTATTTGACTGTTTTGTCTTCACGTCTGTCGGTGCATGCTTGCTCCCTGTTACAGGATTTTGGATGGAAACTCTGTATTCAATTAAAAGATAATGCTTTTATATCATTCATAAGGACTGTCAGGGTTCTTCCATTTTCTTTAGAAATGTGACATTGTAGGAGTGAAGGCACATGCTGAACCTAGGTAAGCAGCTGCTCTTCAGACAGAGCAACTCCCCGATGACATTCACCACATGAGGGGCGGTGAGGGCAACTTCCATGACTTGTTCTTAATTTCTACTTGTGCAGACTATGAAATGCCTTTTGCTTTGCACAGTGAGTTCTTTCTTAGATACTGGCTATTGAAAGAAATGTCCTTTTTACTCTAAGATGTCCTTGGAAAATGTTAGTGTACTGCATAGTAGCGCTCTCTCTCTCTCCCCCCTACACACACACACACACACACACACACACACACACACACACACACCACTGTTGTTCTCTGGGGTAAAGGGAATGAAGTGGTGGTGTATGAGTGAGCCCAGCTTGAGGTGACCTTTACAGATGTGCCTGTGCTCTCTTGTCACCTCTCTCCTGCTTGTACATTTACTAGCAGAGCCTGCAGAGTCTTGTGCTTGGACAGCTGCTGTTCATGTATGGGAGAGATCTGCAGCTGCTGCACCGTTGCTGTCCCTTACATGTGCGCTCAGGACAGAGTAACTGCCATTGTTTGTGCACAGTTCTATTTTACCCATAACTGCTTGTGGCTCTTGGTGTACATACTTTATCACTCAGGGGCTTGCAAGCAGCAGAGTAGTGTGTCTGGGTGCTTAGTGGCCTGACATGGTGTCCTTTAGATTAAGTATTGAAGGTGAAACTGCTTTTGCCTTTTCCCCTTCGACGACGGTGTAGCCTTAGACCTGGCGGGAAGCATCCCTGACTGCTGCCAGAATGTGGGAACACATTCTGCTGTATTGTAATCTTGCTTTCTTTGGATTCTTATAGACTCTTTATAAGCACATCTCAGATCTAGTCGGAAGTAATATTAAATGTTCTGTATAAAGTCTTGTCTGGTAGGGAAATGTATTAATATGGCATCTCAGCTTAACATAATCTTTGAACTTTATCTTGAGGCCATATTATAAAAACCAGTATGACATTGTGAGGGTGTGAGTGAAGTAGCAGATACATGGTTTCCACCTCTGTTAAGTCTGCCATACAGTAAGTATGTTTAGGAAGTTTTTATGTATGCAGTATAAGCACATTTCGAAAGTGTGTCACATTGCACGTGTGCCTGATCCTGGGCTGTAACTGTGGACATTAGTGTGATGAGTTCAGTGCTGTATCAGGGTGGAGAGCTCTGAGAAGTGAAGCTGCTGGGCAGCCTGACCCTGTGGGAGGCCCATGTGCTTTGGTGTGTGTCAAACATCTTTCCTTTCCCGTGTTCCTGAGCGGTCTGTGAGAAACATGCTTAGTAATATTGTGACCTTGGGCTCCTTTCTGTCTAAGGTACTAACTAGCAAGCATTTCCAGAGCCTCTGCTTTCCCCAGGACACCAGAGTTCTAAGTTGTAAGAATCTCTTTCCTTAAAGAGAGTCCTACTGTGTGCCTGTGTGCACTTCTCTGTTAGTATTGCCATAGTAGGAAGGTTAGTGGCACTTGCATGTTCCAAAGTTGCAGATTGTGATAATTGTTTTCCTTAGAGAGATAGTGTTAGCTTGGTCAGTATCAGGCTCCAAGAGGCTCCGTGTTGCAGGCCAGTGAGAGTTTTGAAAGCAAGTGGAGCATGACCATTTATACAAAGAGGGCCAGTGCTTAGTTTAAATGGTCACCTCCCTTTTCTTCCCTCAAGCCAGGAGTGGCTTTTTCCTCAGGATAATAATGCAAAAGATGGTTTGCTGTGCTCCTTTGAGGGTTGGTCAGAAAGAAGCCAGCACAGATGGTGCTCTCAGGCTTGAGACTAGGTGGGAAGACAGACAGACATCTTAAGTACCATGACACCTGAGAAGTCCTGGGTCTTGTACAGTTCACAATGGGCTGAGGTCATTGTGACCAGGTCCTGTAGACTACAGGACCTATAATGTAGAGCCTCCAGAAACAACCCAAAACACATTTCCAAAACAAAGTGGTGCTGGTGTGGGCTGGTGCTTTAGAAGAGGGCAGCAAAAGGCACAAGTGTCTACTTTACACAAGAGATTCTGGACATGGATTTGATTAGCTGAATCCAGGCAGCTTTTTGGACCTAGAGTGTTGAATTCTGTATAGTGTTGAGTTTTGTTAAAATAGCCTTCATTACAACCTAGGCTTCTGGGGGACTTCCTCCCTTCCATTTAAAAAGATATATGTTGAGATTCTATGTTAAATTTCCCAAGAAAAGAAAGACAGGATGGCTGAAAGCTTTGAAAAGCAGATTTGGCTAGACTATTTCCATGGAATGGAATTCTCTTTCTAGAAACTTTTAAGATTAGCAGCATACCTCTGAAAGAAAGGTTCCTTTTATATCTGCTGATGATCTTCAGGAAAGTCATACAAAACAGAGATTGTGTCTTTCCATTAGAGATTACAAAGTAGAAATCTTGTTGCTAGTTCATGCTTTGGTATGGGCTTCTTTGATACTTGTAATAATTTTGGATTTCTTTGTACACATTTGAATGTGTTTGCGTAAACTTACTACTACAGCAATTTTACAGCTTTATGTCTGAAATGTATCTTTCGGAAATAACAGTCTGAATTATATAAGTTTTATATAGTTTAAGGTAATAGAAACAAAAGAAGGTAGACTCTTGCCACTGTAGACTATGGAGTAATCACGGCAACTGAAGAATGCCTGCCCCCATTGGAATGTCAATATTTATTTGAAAAACATTTAAAATATTTTAAAAATATCTAAGCCAGGGCTTTGCACATGCTGGGCAACTGCTCTAAGAGAAAGCTGTACCTCTATGCTGGAATGACAGATCTGAACATCTTCACATTGAGTCCCACATATCCAGACTTCTTAGCCTGAATAGTTTCTTCATCTAAGTCTATTTTAATATCTTTTGGTGGTTAGAGTTTAATATTTCTAATGATTAAAACTGTTTCTGGGACTGGAGACATGGCTCAGCAGTTAAGAGCTCTAGCTACTCTTCTAGAAGACCTGGGTTCAGTTCCCCATACCTACATTGTGGCTCACAAACATCTGTGAATTCAGTTCCAGTGGGATCTGATGCCCTCTCCGACTTCTTGAGGTACTGCATGCATGTGGTGCACAGACATATGCAGACAAAACACTTATACACATTAAATAAAAATAAACATTTAAAAATTAAAACCATTTCTTTTAAATATTTTGACAAAGACATCAATTCTACTTAAGAGTGTGTTAGGTCACCTAGTGATTTGAATTAAGACCAAACATTTGCTTTCTACAGTGAAAGGGGAAATCCCAGCATCTTTGTTACCTTTGGGTATTTTGAAGATGTAGCCATGATTCTGTAAGACCTTTGAAGCTCAGCTTTGGTAGTTGAAGTGGTGTATTTTTGAATGAACACAAACGTTTGGAGTTTAGCTATTTCCATGTGTGGACTACTGCAGACTGACTTGGGGACAACCAGTAACTGAGTAAGAGAGTCCCAACATCTCCTAGAGTGTTAGGTGTTCATCTCAGTTCAGAGCCCATGCCTAGGAAGGTCTCCCTGGAGTGTAAGTGCTGCTGATTGCATGTTCATTAGTGAGATGGTCCAGCTGTAGACTTTATATGGCATTAGTTTTCTCCTAGGTGTTGTGGTCTAGAGCTTGGAGAGTGGTATCTCCATTCAGTTCTCAGCATCTCAGTCTCTTTGGGCCTTTCCTATGGATTAGGGGCTTTGGTCTCCCAGGAACCTTTCTGCCTTGGGAGTCTTGTTTCACGGCCTGTGTCTGAGCACCTTTGAAATCTCCTCCAGGTATTTCTTCAGGTACTGGGTAACTTCACTTTCTGCTAAACGATTCCATGATCTTTCCTTACTGTTCAGTTTTTGGTCACTTTGTTTTTGGGCTGACTCCATATATAAAATTCATTAGTTTGTGATTCTGATTAGAAGGCCATCTGGGAGGGAATGTTAACCATGTGAGAAACTAACTTGGGTCCAGCTCCACCCCTTCCATTTGCATGCTTACTTTCCTATTGGGAATGAACATTTGAAATCACTTACTGGAATTATTTTAAACTTTTTATTCAAATTTTATAATATGAACACACCTCCATGTCCCCTTGTGCCTCCTCCTGGCTACTACTGTCCTGATAACACTGTAGAGAAGGCAGGGCTAGAGCTTGACCGCCTTCATCCAGTTCCCTGTCCCTTCTTTCTCTGTACTGGAGTGTGTGTGAGACTTCGTCCTTGGTGGGTGAGCGCAGCACCATTGCTGTGTGTTCTAACCACTCTCACCTAACACTTGTTGGCGCTTTGCAGCTATTACCAGTACCGCTGCTGAGAGAATTCTTGTGCGTATTGCATGTTGGACATATACCCAGGAGTAGACTAACTAGCATTAGACACAGGGCAGACATAATATCTTCTGTTGAGCAGCTTTGCAAACCAGTGGCACCTGTGTGAACTCCCAGCAGCAGTGTGCTATGGCTGTGTGCACTTTGACCTTGGCAGCTCTTGAAATGACTGGCTTTAGCCTTCAAGTGTTTTCCTGATATGGCTTCATAGTCATTATTAAAAGTGTGTAGATATCAATGTTTATGTGCAAAATATTTCTTTCTGACCATGCTTGAGAATGAGTCAGAGAGCCATGTAAACAAGTAAAACATTTAACTGACAATGTCCCCAGTGCTATGGGGTAGGCACTGGGAGTGCTCACCAAAGACCAGAATGTTGAATGTTAGAGGTGTCAGCAGCCTGAGCTGCCTGGACAGAGTGGAGCCTGTGAGAGGTGGAATGAGATGGATGGGAGGGACAATGTCTTTAAGAAGATACTGCGACCCTGCACCTTCTCCTTCCTGACTTCCACGGGATGAATACACTTCACCAACACATGGTCCCAACACATTGCATTGGTACCACTGTGATGGCCAGTCTTGGTCATCAACTTGACAACATCTGGAATCAATTAAAACCTCAGCAGCTGGGCATGCCTGTGAGAGATTTTCTTGATTGGATTGTTTGAGGTGGGAAGGCACGTTGTGGTGGGAGCTCACAAGGAAGGACTTGGAAGAGGGCAGTTTTTGCTCTCTGCCTGCTTGTTCTCACCCTCACTGGCATTTTCATCCCTCTTACTGAGATGATCCCTCACTGGTGCCAGAATTCACTTCTTCCGGGATTCCATGGAAGACCAGCAGCTCCAGGAATCCTCCAGAACACCATCACCAGATTGAAACTGCTGAGACATCCCGCCTCCTGAACTCAGCAAGTCCTAGGTGTTCTACCTTTCTGTTGGAGATAGCCATTGTTAGACCACAGCCTGGAAGTCACTCTCAGAAATCTGCCTTTTTTTTTTTTTTTTTTTAATTAATTTTTTGAGACAGGGTTTGTTTGTCTGCTAGCCTGAGATGTCATAGACCAGGCTAATCTCAAATCCAGAGGTCTGCCTGCCTCTGCCTTCCAAGTGCTGAGATTGAAGGTGTGTGCTGCTACCACCTAGGTGATAAATTTGTTCTGCATATATTTCCTCCTACCAGTTCTGTTCTTTTAGAGAACCCACCACAGCCCAGAGCACCTGAGCTGCCTGGAACCCTGGACCTGCTCCCCAGCTCTTTCTTCGGGCTGCCTGGCCTCAGGTCTGGTGACAGTGACAGGGAGCTGGCTCACGGGGCAAGCAGATGGAATGGTAGGGATGAGGAACTGCCACAGACTGGTACTGGGCTGCCTCACAGACTGGGTTTGTTTTGGATGTGTTTGCTTTTTTACACACAGTAAAGCAAGACTTTTAACATGGACACGTGGGGGCTGGAGAGATGGCTCAGAGGTTAAGAGCACTGACTGTTCTTCCAGAGGTCCTGAGTTCAATTCCCAGCAACCACATGGTGGCTCACAACCATCTATAATGGGATCTGGTGCCCTCTTCTGTACATTGTATACATAATAAATAAATACTTAAAAAAAATAAAAGAACACGGACACGTGGAACTCCAGGTATGCAGTAGATGACAGATAGGTAGAAAGGAACTGGGCAAAGTTTGCATGTGAGGCTGTGCACACAAGGTGCTTGGGTGTCTGTCAGCAGCAAAGCGTTTTTTGTGTTATTTGATTTAGTTTGTATTGGAGTGGTGTGGAAGGGCGAGGATAGAAAGCTTTTTGTGGTGGAATGCGGTAGGCTTCCTGACACATTCTAGCATTGTTCTGATCTGAAGGCAGAGGGGATGTGAGGTGGCACTTGCATTGTTTCTGGAGCTAGTAACTGACTTTTGGTGTTTTTCTTGCTCTGTGATCTGGGCAAGTCTTTAATGTTTGTGAGCTGTACAGTCATGTGGACCTAGAATACAGACAAAACTTGACTCTGTTTGGTAGAGAGAAAATGCTACCATGAACCAATATAAGATGACAACCTCTGGCCTCTGGAGTGAAATGTACCAGTTTTACTAGATCACGGAGATAGGCTGTACAGCTAGTGTCCTGTGAGTGCATGGGCTGTCTGACAGACCTGGATGTGGCTTCTCACCAGCTGAGTGACAGTGGGAGAGTGTTGTCTCTTTTTCTCTATCCTTGCCCCCCCCCCCCACTTCTTTACTGTAGCACAGTAGTAAGATGCCCACTTAGGGTACTGTGAAAGTGTGCACATGGTATACCTAAGGCACTCAGTATCGTGCCAGCAGAGGGAGCACCAGCCCTGCTGCTGGTGTCTCAGGAACATGCTCCTTCCTTGCCTCACAGATTGGAATTATAAAAATCTCCCAGGCCCAGCTTTATCCCAGCTCCTCCATAAAGTTTGGTCCCCACACTTTCTAGAACTATCAGCTTGCCCTCTGACATTGATATCTTGTGTATGTATCTTTAGCCATATATTATATATTCTTTAGACTGTAAAGTCCTTGAAGGTAGGATAATGTTTAATTTATGCTTCTAAGTACCTAGAAGTCGACTTAGTAAAACAGAAAATTAGCCTTTTAGTAACTGTGATTTGTATTCTGGCTGCCTGGATGCATATACAGTGAACAGGGCACAATTGCCCTGGTGCTCACACAGTGTACACCATACAGAGAAAACAGTTCTATGACTCTTCAGAAAGTCAGCCACATAATAAATGGATAATGGATTGTATATCTTATTTCTAGGCAGTGTTTGTATGTATTCATTGCTTTCGAAGGATATGGGTGAGGTTTGCCCTGTACTGCATTCCATACTGCTTCTTGCTGTGGAAACACATTTTGTCCTGTTCCATCAAAACACAGTAAATGCTCAATTCTTCCTGTCTGGATTATTCTTCATCGTTCTTCCTGCTTAATATTTTTGTATCTGTTTAGCTTATCGGAGTCGTTCAACACTCTGATTCACTACCCTCCTTCTGCTTCTTAGTGTGCCTCAGAGACTGAATATGAGCAGGCTACAGTATGGTGCAAAACCAGAGTCCATCAGGTACCTGAAAGCTTTTGATCTTCACCAGCTGACCTGTGTGGCCAGTGGCGCTTCCCAGCCACCCCCCCCTTTTTTTTCAGAGATCATAGAGGGTTAAAATTCATCTAAAATGATAGTAATTCCTGTTTTTTCCTGGAATTTGAATGATTAGTTTGGAAAACATTGCTTAGTGAAATACTGGCATGATTTTCTCTAGTCTTTCTCTTTTAGGCCCAGAGCTCATGGGACCAGAGCCATAAATGCTTACTTGAACTTGTGTCCGAGACTCAGGCACTGCAGTAACTGACCGACCTCTCAGCACTGTCAGTCTTTGAGCCCGTTGTTGTTTATTCTGTAGCCCATGACTATTTCTGAGCTAGTATGCTCCTAGATCTCGATTCTGGTCCTTTTCTTCACATCATCCAAGCCCTTCAACCCTAGAAAGCCATCTCATTCCCTCCCCTTTTTGTTTCAAGAGCTCAGCTAAGCACATAAGAAGCGAAAGTGGCCTGGGCACCACTGCTCTTGTTAAGAAAGGGGCTGACCAGAACTGGGCTTTTCCGTGTGCATGCTGGCTGGGGATTTGGTGTTGCAGTGTCTCCCTTGCCTGCACCTTTCAGAGTGGGGTGCCCATATGGCTCTGTTCCTGTACTTGGCTGCATTGAGTTGTGGTCTTCGCAGTGAACTGTAGCCAATTCCTCCTCCTCCTCCTCCTCCTCCTCCTCCTCCTCCTCCTCCTCCTCCTACTCAGAGATGACATGTCCCCACCAGGAAAGTATATTGTGTGCGGGCATGCCTAATTTGCGTATGTTCATGTGTGTGCATCCTGGGCTTGCAATGGTACCATTACTGCCAAGCTGTGCTACACTTTGGGCATGAGGACCTCATTCTTCACTCGGTGTCCTAGTCTCAGTTTTCATGAGGCTGTACCGTGGAGAAACTAGTTACTGACTATGGTCTGGGGTTTAAAAGGCCAGTGTAATGAAAATTCTCGGTTCCTTTTAATTGACGTGCACCACTATATTTATAATAAATAATAATTTTTCTTAACTGCATTTAATATTCAAAGGAATGGATTTTAGACCCATGTATCTATTTTGTATATTTCTCTGTTAAAAGAAATCTGAATTTTTAAAATGTTGTTTTCTGTTCTATTTGGTTAAAGAAATTTACCAAGTTTATGCAATCCCCTTTGCTGTTCAGAAGACCATACTTGGGATTTTAACTGTGTCTTCACATAGTCTATGTCTAGTGCAGTGTATTTTGTATGATTCAAGTGTTCAGCTGCTCAGCTTTCCTAAACTGCTTGGGAATTTGGGCAAAAGACAGTGTCCACGTGTGTTGTGCTTTTTAGGCTCATCTACTAAAAGTGAAGAGAGATAGTAAGGTGTGAAATTGTGTAAATCTTTGACACAAAGCATTTCTTAGAAGTGAGAGTTAGAGGTTTGGTCGGTGGGGACCACCCCACACTCATATAATTTTTTTCTAGTTCTTTAATTGATTCATGTTAGTACTACTTCTGTTGCACACCAAAA
>PVIH01004338.1:77312-142372 GCA_004025045.1 Sigmodon hispidus
ATGCAAATAAGATTGCTACACATATATTTACTTTGTGTTCAGCTTTCCCTCTGAATTTTTTTTTCCATCCCTGTATATCCTTATTCAAGGTCCCTTCCCCCTCCCACCACATCAGGTCATTTTACTTCTCCGCAACTCCCCATCCCCTCCCTGGGCAGGGAGCAGACAGTCCTATGGTCCCACTGACCCAATAATGCTTAGATCAGACTCCACTCCTGGCCAAATCCAGTTTTGTCCACCCTCCCTCAAGAGTGAGTCAGGTGTTCCTATAGTTGGACTGGGGTCCGAAGGGTCAGTCCAGGGTGTTTCTGATCCCAAGATGTTCAGTGGTTGTGGTTTACTGCTTGGGCATGCTTGGCTTTTTTTCTTGTTTGTTTGTTTAGAGACCACTAATGAGTGAGTACATCCCCTGCTTATCTTTCTGGGATTGTGATACCTCACTCAGGAGGATATTCTCCAAATCCATCCATTTGCCTGCGAATTTTAGAATATCATTTTTTCTTACTGCTGAGTAGTATTCCATTGTGTAGATGTACCACAGTTTGTTAATCCATTCTTCAGTTGAGGGACATCTAGGTTGTTTCCAGGTTCTTGCTATTACAAATAATACTGCTATGAACATAGTTGAGCTAATGCCTTTGGAGTGTGAATGTGCCTCTTTAGGGTATACACCCAGAAGTGGTATTGCTGGGTCCTTGGGGAGATTGATTCTCAGTTTTCTGAGAAACCGCCATATTGCATTCCAAAGTGGCTGGACAAGCTTACACTCCCACCAACAATGGAAGAGTGTCTCCCTTGTTCCACATCCTCTCCAACATAGGCTGTCACATCCTCTCCAACATAGGCTGTCATCTGTGCCTTTTATCTTAGCCAGTCTAACAGGTGTTAGGTGGTATCTCAAAGTTGTTTTGATTTGCATTTCTCTGATGGCTAAAGATGAAGAGCACTTTTTCAGGTGCCTTTCAGCCATTCGTAGTTCCTCTGCTGAGAATTCTCTTTTTAGATCTGTACCCCATTTTTTGATAGGGTTATTCAAGGTTTTGGGCTCTAAATTCTTGAGCTCTTTATATACCTTAGAGATCAGTCCTCTATCACTTGTAGGGTTGGGCACACCAAAATTTTAAATACTTTCTTTACAAAAGGTTGGTCAGATAATTGAACTAGATAGGATAGAAATCATAACATAGTTAAGATTGATGTCTTTTTTAGATAATTCAAAGCTTAGGTAGTTCAAAAAATCTTATAATAATTTAAATTTCAACCCATTTGGTCATGGAAAACCCGTCCATCTGTAGTGGTCTACACTTTGATTCTGTGGACAGTGACTTCTCACTGAGCTCCTTCCTAACAAGAGTTGTTGCCACTGTCCAGAAGTAAAGCGTGTTCAGTAGTGTCCTTTACTAGCTGGCCACTTTCTGTGCAGGAGTACTTGTTAATAATACAGCCCCCCTGTCAGCTGGAGTGTGATTACAAAGTACCATCCTGGGTAAAAACCACAGACTTGTTCTTGGTCACAGCGAAGGACAAGCTGGTCATTTTCATCCTGCCGAAGGGCAGCTGTCACTACGGCAAGCTTTCTTTGTAGTCAGTAACCACACAGGGC
This sequence comes from Sigmodon hispidus, assembly GCA_004025045.1. Classification (NCBI taxonomy): domain Eukaryota; kingdom Metazoa; phylum Chordata; class Mammalia; order Rodentia; family Cricetidae; genus Sigmodon; species Sigmodon hispidus. Next base: position 78,916 of record PVIH01004338.1, read on the forward strand.
CTGAGACCAAGACTGTTGCCTTGGGAACAACACAAGAACACTAGAATATACACCGTCTGTCTTTAGTTTTAAAATAGCATAAAAACATAGATTTTAAAAACAGAAATCATTAATGGCAACAGCTCTTTGTAAGCTAGGTACTTCCTCACCTTCAGCTAATTGGTGTGAGAGAAGATTGTAAGGAAACTGTGGGAAACTCAACCCATTTTTGCCCTTATTAAAAGAAAAGGCTTTATGGCTTTTTAAACAACTGCCTTCTGATTATTAGTATCTTGTCACCTAAAGAATGCATCTGTATGTACTGTCTCCAGTTGTCCTTTTGTACATGCTGTCATGAGTTATATTTTCTGATTCAGTTCTTTGTAAAATGCAAAGTTTTCTTTTATTTTTACAATTATGTTCTCTTTTAAATTTTTGTAAAAATTTATTTTAGTGTGTATGTGTATTTTGCCTGAATATAAGTATGTGCACCACTAGTATGCAGCGCTGCAGAGGTGTTGAATCTCCTAGCACTAGAGTTATAGAAGGGTATGAGCTCCCATGTGGGTGCTGGGAACAGAACTCAGGCCCTGGCAGCACCATCTCACTAGCTTTAGTAATGCTCTGTGGAAGGAGTTCTGCTGTCACTGTCCTTTGAGCTTCTGGATTGGCTCCACAATTTAGACAATACCCCCTGCCCTGTGTGTTGTTTTACAGACTCACATTGGGTATGTTGTGTCAGGGACTGCTCCCAGGGGCTACAAACACACACTAAGTACACCCTCCCTACCGAGCTACACAGCCTGACTGACAAGCATTGTGCTCTGGTCACCCATAGTTCTCACACTGAGTCAGAACATTAGTATTTTCCTCTTGGAATTGATTCACTATCTGAGAGAGCTCCAGTGTGAGTGATGTTTCCCTAAACCCTCCTAGGTTTGAGGTTGGCTTGCTAGTCACTGTTTTGCATTTCACACCTTGTAGACATAGGCATTTTGTAGTGATTTTTAGGTCTCTTACTGTTTCTATCTCTGCACTTGGCCCCTGTAAGTCTTGTATAGCACTTGACAGATTCTTCTAAAGGGAAAACCAGACAGAGGAGAATAAACCCATGTTATCCACATATGCTTAGCCCAGTCACTAGGAAACCACATAAAATCTGTATTGTGGCTGGTAGCCTGCTGACTGTGATAACTTCATATCTAGGATGAAATTGTGATTTCCATCATGAAATTTGGCCCACTTGTTTGATCTTGATTAGTGGTATTGGGTTTTATTGAGGTTAGAAACAAATACTTCTTTGATATGATCTTGGGAGGATTAATAAGAAATAACTCATAGTGTTTCTACCCATAATTGTTTATAAGTCATAGTTGACCACCAGATTCTCATATTGTCATGACTCACATGTCCAGTGGTCTTTCAGTGACAGCTCTTCCAGCCAGACTCCCAGTCACAGTCTTTGGATGCACTGATGCTTTAGAGAGCAGTCACCCCATAGCTCCTCTGCTCTGTACTCCCTCTCCCTGGTGTCATACAGTTTCTTCCCCAGGCAGCAGGGCTCTCCACATGGGCAGACTCTTACATTTTTTCCACATAGAAATTTACTTGGTTAAATTAGAAAGAGCAACATTTCCTCATAGACTATTTTAAAAATGCTTTATTTCATTTTGAAATTTCTGATCCTACATCAGGCATTGGTAAAGCAAGGTGTACACCTGGGTACAAAGTCATCTGCTCTTGTGCTGATGAAGATTCAAGCACAAAGTAGAAAGCTGCCTCCTTTTTGTAGCTTGTCACATAAAGAACGACATTTACAAGAGTGTTATCATTCTGAGTCTCGTGAACTCAGTGCTTAGTACTTGGCAAATTTGTACAAAGTAGTCTTAAATGTGGGCATCTGTTTGCATGCAGTGGTCAGGCTCTTTAAATTACCCATGAGTATCATGTGGAATTAACCCTATCAATTAGACCTTAGAGTTGTTCAAGTAAAAGGGCACAGCTTGTGGCAGAGTGCCAAACGCATGCCACTTTGCCACTTTGAATAAAATATATGCCTTTCTGGTACCTCTCCCACTGTCTGAGCATCAAGTCATTCTGTTTTAGGTGGGAGTGAGAGAGTCGAGTCTGCAAATAGAGTATAAAGTGAGGACAATGGTTTACACACACACAAACACACACACACACACACACACACACACACTGAAAAGGCAGTTCAAGGGTACGCTGTTGGCTTCATGTTTAGTTGGCCTGTTTTAATTAAGGAGACGATGGCACCGACACTGCACGCTAACACAGTTTAGTGCCTACTCTAGTTTTGTGTGAGACTGATAATGTATTTCTTTTTCTATTTCCAAATGTGATTAATGTGCCACATAGTGTTAACTGTGCTCTCTCCCTAAAGACATCAAATGGGAGGCAGCATGTAGAAGCTAAATTATTCGGAGAGGATCAGTGATTGATTTAAATATAAAAGGATTAATTGGTCCCTGAGCCAGACTATTAAACTGTACTGTGATCTTGACTGAAAATGGAAGAATTACAAATGCATTGCAAAGAATACATTAATATATTTTTTTGGCTTTAACCCTTTTCTTCTGCATTGCTTTTTGTGGTTTTTATGTACTACTCTCCATTGCATGCTTGTTTGATGCAGAGGGGATTTGATGTGGATACTGATGCAGGGCAGAGCATCACTGAGTTCAAAGGAGCTGGAGGATGCCCACAGACTGGATTTACTGGAGCTCTCACCAATCCTGACTCTGAGCACAGAAGTCACCTGCCTGTCCACTGGGTGGGAATCTAAAGTTCACATTCTGTGGACATTGTTCAAGAAGAGCAGTAGAGGAGTGGAGTCCTTTGTCTCCGTGTAACTACATAGAAGATTCAGCTCTGGGGACAAGTGGTGAAAGGACATCATAGCCAGAGAAACAAAAAAATTGACTTATTTCTACGCAGATAACTCAAGAATTTCTGATTCTTGCTCACACACAGGTGGCCACTTGGGCCAGGCATGTGCTTCTTTCTGAGGCATCTTGCTCACCTTGCCTTTACAGGGAGAGGAAGCATGCTTACCCGCTTGATGCTGTGCCCTGTGCTTACGTAATGGTCTGGGTGACAAAACAAGCGTTTGGGTCAGTGGTGTTTGTCTTGTGCGAGTTTTACCAAGAATGTCACTCCCATGTTTCAGAATGGAGCCTTCAGATGGTCCACTTTGCCTTGCCTCACCACATTGCTGCCTGGTCATTTGATAGGCTTTAGCTGTCAGTATGTCTTGTCTCTACCATCCGTCCTGTGGGCTCTGTTAAATCAAGCACGGCATGTTCAAGAGAGAGTCCCGGTAGAGAAATAACTGGATTGAGGGGCTCTTCAAAGGTTACCCCTTCCTCTCTCTGCCTTCACAATGTGCAGCTTTTCCCTGGGAAGAATTCTGGGGTGAGTTAGTCTTGGCTGTGTGTTTCTGTAGTGTCTGTATCCTTGCTGGTCCTGAACTCTGTAGTGTCCCCTGGGGTATTGAGCAGCATAGCTGTGAAATGTTAACGGGAGGACAGCATGGAGAGCATTCATTGATAACTGTGCTGTGTTCTGCTTTACATCCTGTGCATATGAAGATGGGTCATACAGTAAATGATAATTCAAAAAGAACATTCTTCTTAGATGTCTCATCTCTTGGTTAAATATGTATGTATGTATGTATGTATGTATGTATGTATGTATGTATGTATGATATTTCTTTCAGTTGTCACATTGGTTAGTTTTAAGCTTTTTGGTCATTTAAAGAAAATCATCTTCTGTATTACTTCATTGGCTTTTGGCTATGGCATGCAGAGTCACACCAGACTTTCCAAGGTGGAGTTGGAGCAGATTGCCTCAGGATGGTTTTTAACACTTTCTGCCCCAGCCAGTCTGAGGCACGTATTCTTAAGTAATTCTTTTTTTTTTTAATATGTATTTATTTTTATTTTATGTGAATTGGTGTTTTGCCTGCATATATAACTGTGTAAGGGTGTCAGATCTAGGAATTATAGGCAGTTGTTAGCTGCCATGTGGATACTGGGAATTGAACTCAGGTCCTCCGGAAGAACAGTCAGTGCTCTTAACCACTGAGTCATCCCTCCAACTCCTTCTTAAGTAATTCTATATGCAATTTTTCTGAAGCCCCCAAGAGTACCTCTCCCGCTGTCAAGTTGTCCCTTAGGGGAATTGGAAGCTCATATAAACTAGTTGAAATTTAGGCTTGTTACCAGCATTTACCTGTGTAGAAAAGTTTTCCCCTAACTAGACTAATTAATTTCCTTTAAGTAGTTGCCTAAAATTCAGTAATGAAAGGATCATGTGGGACCTAGGCAATGGCTCACTTAGCAAAGTGCCTGCTGCAGAAGTTCAAGGAGCTGAGCTCAGTTCCTAGTCCCCATGTGATCACTGGGTAGAGGACTCTGCTTGTAACCCCAGTGGGTGCAGTGTGGAGACAGGCAAATCCTTGAAGCTCACTGGCCAGTCAGCCTCGCCGAATTGATGAGCTCCTAGTTCATCGAGACTAGGTCTCAAAAAAAAGTGAGGAGGGTGAGCAATTGAATAAGATACCCAATTACTCAGCCATACATGTTCACACATAAGTGTGGGTGATCACTTGCTTCAGGTTTTTTGTTTGTTTGTTTGTTTTGGCATTGCATTTTGGAAATTCCAGGAAGCATATTCTTTGTCCATCTCCAACTATGGCTTCATTACCATCCGGTCCAATTTTTTTTTTTTTTTTTTTTAAATGAAACCAGGTTTCTATGTGTAGCCTTGGTTGTCCTGGAACTTACTTTGTAGACCAGGCTGGCCTCAAACTTGCTTCTGCCTCCCAAGTTGTGAGACTAAAAGCATGTTCCAATACCACCTCACATCAGGTCTAATTTACTTTAAATGGGACATCATGTGGCTAGTTGCTGAGGTCACCCATTGATCCACCTTCTGTTGTGCCTTTAACTGTTAAGGAATTGGCACAGATGGTTACTGATGTTTTGCTCACTAAAGGGATGAGACTCAGATGATTTCTAGTGTAAGCACTGCCAGTTACTTGGTGAAAACTGGGGAGTTTGTCACATCTCTTATCTTTAGGAAATGGCCAAGTTGTGTCAGAGACTCTACTGCTATTCTTAGTACTGAAAACAGAGAAGGTAATCAAGAGGGAATGTCTGAACTTAGTGTGAAGTGGATGGTGGGATTCTACTTAATAAAGTTGGTAGGTACAATTGCTAATTACAGAAATGATTTTTTTCAGATTTGATTTTAGCAGTATCTTACAATTTCATTGCTTTCAATTATGGTAGATTTTACTATGTAGAAAAAGAATCTTTAAAGACAGATGCCTGAATGGAGTAGTCTGATTTGACTAAGTTTAGTAAATTTCAAATGGAATTGTGTATACAGGATGGCGAAATGGTAGGTTACTTGTCTCTGCCCACTGTAGGGGAAAATTGACCCATAAAGGTCACGTGCTGCCCTACTGAGATGCACCGAGTTCTTCCTTACTGTATCCTGGGAAGAGCCCAGGCAGGGGCTCAGTCTATGCTGTGACTTCTCTTGGTTCCTGCCCCTTGGAGTTCATGCTCCTCGCTTGGCTTCCAATGTACCTCAAAGTGACATTTCTTGATGCTGCTGTCTTTCCTTGACTGAACTCCCTAATTCCATGCTCATGTGTCTGACTTTTACATGATATTATATCTGCCGTGTCCTGCCCACCTCTTTTGGAAGTTCATCACCCAGACCCTGTCTGCTGCTGCTGCCACTTAGCAGTGCCTTTCTCTCCTATGGCATGCCATCATGCCTCCTGGCTACTCTGCCTGTTTCTCTTCTTACCTTGCACAGTGCTATTGAGAAGGATAACCTTTGCAGACTACCAGTGAGACCATGGCATTTTCTCAGATTTTGGTTCATTGTGTTCAGAATAAAAGTCACTCCCAGGCCATTGTTAACACTATGACAGTCTTAGAGTATCTGCCCTCGCTCAGCTTTTCCATCCCATTTTGTACACTCTCCTGTCAATTTCTAAGATTCTGCTTCCCAAAAATTCAACATGGCTCTGTATTTAAGCCTTGGGACTGCCCTGCCTGCCTCTACTTCTTTCTAATGCACTCTTGATGCTGCTCCTCCCACTCTTGAGCATGCCATCTTGTTTACTTCATAATCTCCCTTCTTCCACTGCCACTACACAAACTTTATTTCCTCCTTGGACTGCAACTCCCATGAGCCAGGATGGCAGGCTTCTGACAGCATGGACCCCTGGGCAGTGCCTGCACACTGGCGCTCAGGGTGCACATTGGTGGGATGAACTAGAAGTCACCTGAGCTACAGGAAATCTTTTGATAGAACATTTATTTTCTGAAAACACTTTGCAGGACAGTACTCTCAAAAGTTTAAGTGTTGATAATTTTAAGCATTCTCATTCTCTCTCTCAACTAGATACTGATTGTATGTGTATAAATAGATACTGCCATACATTCACTTTCTAGAATGGTATGCCCAAGGGATTGCATATTTCTCGTTTGTATCTTTACTTCAGTTATGAAGTCTTCTTTGTATAGAATCCCATCTTCCAGTCAGCTCTGTTCCAGCATCCCTTTTTTCTTTTCTCTTAGTTGAATTTCTCCTCCCTATGAAAAACTTCAGGAGCTACAAACCAGTCACTGTTTGCACTTTGCAGTGTGTAGCAGTCTTTGACCTTCCAGCACTGTTACTCTGCTGAAGGAAAGCACCTTTTTTTTTTTTTAAATCTCTAGGGGCTTTAGCTGTTACCTCTATGTTATGGATGAGACAAGATGATGGGCAGTACTGACCACTGAAGGTAGGGGAAAACCCATGTCAGGTGCAGCCCTCTGGCCCAGGAAGAGTGTAGGAGACAACAAATAAGTGTCTGCTCCTATTTCCTTTCCCTTTGCTGGGAAACTGGCCTCCTTTGAGTGCTGCTGAGTAAGATTTTACAGCAGTTCTGAGTATAAGGCCCTGTTCTCTGGCAGGCAAATGCCAAGTGTTCGAACACCTTTAAAGGACTTGCCACACCACACTGGGTGTCAGTTGCTAGCTCGGAGAGAGATAGGAAGGCAGAGAGAGCATCCTAACGTCCTTGCCTTCTTCTTCTGTTTTACAAGTAATATATTTAGAAACATAATTAGTATTAGTACTTTTAATAAGGACAGAAAGTAATCTAATGATATTGTATTGATTCACATATATATTGACTTTCATTAAGTCAATAATATAGTATCAAATCAGGGGAGTTCTCTGGATTCTTCCCTCATCATTTTCATGCTTCCTTTTATTCTTAGAGTACTTAAGAAAGCCCATAGATAATCAGAAGCTGAAGTAGATGACATCATACAATCAGAAGGGACAGTGAGGCTGATGGCAGAGCAGTGCAGAGAAACTCCCTGCTAGGGAACAGAGGTCCCCACATAGCTGTTCTTGTTAGGGTTTCTTTTGTGTGGAGTTTGCCTGTGCGGTGACTTCCTGCTTGCTGTTGTTCACCTGAGCCATGACAGCACATTGCAGCTTCCATCTGCTTTGACTTTCTTGGCAGGTGACTTGTGCTGCTTGCTGGGTGTGCGAATCTAGGCAGATATCACCTGACTGCCATGGGTGTTTCTGATTTTAAAATATACTATAAAGTAGATGTAGTAAGTTAGCATACAGCATACAGTTTAGCAGTGGGTACCATGCAGACAGGCAGCCAGACCTGCAAAGACCCACCTATTGGTCCTTAATAATGCATGAAGTATCGGCATTGAGTGAACAGCGGTAGTGAGAAGTTTTCTTTGGGTCTTTGTGACACAGTCTTTCTCCTGCCCTTCCATTCATTTCATAGCAATCCAGACACTAGGAGATTCTCTGCTTTGTACTTCTTTGGGGCAAAAAACCTAAGCTTGTGTGTTTGTTTGCTCTTTAGATAGGTTGCCACTTTAAAGCTCTGACTGGCCTGGAACTCAATATGTAGACCAGACTGGCCTCAAACTCATACCTCCCGAGTACTAAAATGAAATACCTAGTGTTATCCACCAGGCTTCTAAGCATGACTGCGAGTCAACTATGACTAATGTCACTTTAATTCGTATGTTCTCTCTTTGAGTGTTAAGTGAGCTGTTTAGAGACTGTGGACAGGTAATCTGGCCTAGTGGTAACCTTAGGAGAAATTCAGATTCTGGGTGCTGATGTCTATTGCTAAGCACACAGCACTGATGAGAGCAGACCTTGTATCCTTTTTGCTGTCTTAAAAACAATCTTATATTGCTTTGCCTGTCAAGGTTAGCCTTAAACTCCTGCAACCTTTGGACCAAAGACAGTTGAGTCATAGCCCTGCTAAGTGAGATCCCAGAGAGGAAGGTTAGTTCTTAGGCCACTATGGCACTGATTGCTCTTGCTTTGACACTGATATGTGCTTCTCTTGTGCCAGTCCGAGAGTCTGGCAGTCTCAGAACTAATATGCCACCAAAGGGACAGTTTCATTGCCAACCAACAGCTTAGCATTAAAGATATAGTAGACAAAAAAGCTAACTTTGCGCGCGCGCGTGTGTGTGTGTGTGTGTGTGTGTGTGTGTGTGTGTGTGTGTGTGTGTGTGTGTGAGAGAGAGAGAGAGAGAGAGAGAGAGAGAGAGAGAGAGAGAGAGAGAATATGAATTAAAAATTCCCCGATGAGACTGTACTGCATTAGAACAATGTAACTTTTTAGTGGAGTGATTCTTCATTGAATTCTGATGGTAATTTAATAGTTAAAGTTCTACACCATCTCTCACAATAAAAACACTTGCAATTGGGGCCTCTGAGGTTATTCAGTAGTGGAGGCTCTTACTGGCAAGCCTCAAGATCTGAGTGGGGAGAGAGAGCTGGCTCCTGCTTACTGTCTTTTTGTGTGCACTGTGGTGTTCCTCCCGGCACACACACTAATACTACTAATAATACTACTAATATAAAAATTTAAGAAAATAAATGTGCACAGTTACATTTTTTATTGCCAGGTTAATGATATTTAATTCATTACAGGAAGAAGTAAGAGTTACTGAGACCATTTCAGACTTACATGGAATAATGTGCCCAGGCACTGCCCTCTGATGAAGGCTGAGGCCTGACAAGAGACACCAGAATCAAGGGGTCGAGGTGGGGAGGTGGGGAGGGCACATTTCTCAGGGAGACCATAAAATACCAATCAGGGCCTGTACACTGAGGCAGGAGGCTTAATGTCAACCCTGAAAATTCCAAAATGATAAGTTGATTACACAGAAAGCATTTATATAAATTATCTGCATGCATGCTGCATTGTGAATCTGTTACCAAAACACTTTACACCTTTAAAAGGAGTTTATTAATATTCATAACACATTTTGAAAGCACATGTAATAACTGCATTTTGAAAACTCAGTGCAAGATGTAAAAATACCTTTAAAATTGTTGCAGGAGTAAAATGATCCTGAGTGGGGCACTTTCCTTCTCTGCATTTGTGCAACTCTTCCCAGATGCCCTACTTGCAAGGCAGGCCAGTCCCTCATGCCTTCTAAGTAAACAGTCTTCAAAGTGCCTTTTTTGGTTAAAGACAAACAAACAAAAACCATTTACTTTAATAGGAAATCTTTTCAAAAACTCTCTCAAGGTAGACCTTGGTATCTTATAGCACACTCTACTGGAGCATCCTTGTTCGTATTTTTTGTTTTTAAAAGACTGTTTCTCACTAAGTAACTCAAGCTAGTCTGAAAGTCACTCCAAGTCCAAGCTGACCTCGGCACACCCTACCCCTGCCTGCCCCCATGCTTATTTTCTTATTTTACGTGTGTGTGTGTGTGTGTGTGTGTGTGTGTGTGTGTGTGTGTGTGTATGTATGTGTGTGTATGTGTCTGTGTGTCTGTGTCTGTGTGTCTGGGCTGTCTGCCTTCAATTTAGCCTCCTGCCTTAGCCTCAGGTGTAAGCAGATTACAATCTGCTGGTGAGCAGATTAAAGGTGTGGGTCACCACTTCCTGACCTCTAAGGCTAAACACTGTGAGTGGCTCTGTCCTCTGATTTCAAGGCAAACTTTATTAGATACACAGTATATTACCACAAGTAATCAATGGTAAAAGTAAGTAAGTGATGGATTCAGTTTTTTTCCCTTTTTAATTCATGCTTCTCTACTCTTTGGGGTGTAAAAAATACAAATGAATGCTGTTTGATATTCACGAAACAGTTCTTTTTAATCAGCTAACTTTTCAAAAACAAATATATCAGCTCTCTTCTATTTTGCACACACTAATCTTTTTGTTGAGTCAAGTGCCTTTTAAAAAATGTCTCCTTTTTGGCTCTTCCCACCATTTCTCTGTGTGCAAACCACGCGCTGGCTCCTGGTCTCAGGCTCACTGCTCACTGACATGCTTTGTTCATTCCCTCTCCCTGGAGCATCTGCAGCGCTGTTGACTGTACTTCTATTTCTGTGTGTTTGTGTCTCCATTGTTTTGTTCACCCGCTCTGTTCTTTTCCTTCTAGGATAAGGACACCCCACCCCAGCCTCTTTAGCTCTTTGTACGTGCTTTGCACTTACAAGCTAATAACTGCTCACATTTATTTTTGTGCATTGTTGGTGTAGGCCTATGTTGAGCACCATGACTCCGACAGTTTCCTGTAAGCCATGGCCCACTGAGACTAGTTGGTGTGCATAGGATGAGTCAGCCCATCCAGTCTACAGTCAGTAAAACTATGTTTTGGCTCAGTTGTGTGCTAGATATAGTTAATTTTTCTAATTATCATTTTTATAAAGTACAACCCATTTTTCCAATTGTTTTATATCTGTATAGCTTTAAACATGTTTTTGTTAAATTGAAATTTCAACATGTTATCAGTAAGCCTTTAAATTTTTAAAGAATTTTCTGCAAATAAGCCATGCTTTTGCAGTGCTGTGCTGAACATCTACTTCCAAGAAAAGACCAAACACATCCCATTGACAAAACTTCACATTCTTAGTAAAGCGTGAAATGCCATTTTGTGTGAACAAGATGACCAGACAGGAACATGTGCTTCCCCTTATGGTAATGATGTGCTTATCTCGTTTTCTGTAAAAGCATTATAATTTTATACTAGAAACAAGGTTTCAATATCTGGGGGTTTTGTTTGTTTTAGAGTGTTTTGCATATGTCCTGTAATATTTTGACGACATTGTGAACAGGAGCTGCTTTCCAGAGGTGCCCATGTTAGTGGCATGATACTGGTTCCTAGGCAGATGTTCTCGGGAGCACTTTGAGGAATGAGGGTGGATTATTGCTGGCTCAGAGCCAAAGTTAACACCTTTGGAAGAATATGCCACTGTAGTAATTTTTCCCACAACACTTTGTTTTTAAAAGTTAATTTTTTGCTCATCATGTGTGTTGGAGAAGTGGATTGTTTCAACAGACTTCAATGACCTTAAATAAATCATAAGTGAGACATTGTGGCATACACCTGTGATCCCAGCTACTTGGGAGGCTGAGGCAGGAGAATTTTAACTTCAAGACCAGTCTGAGCAACATAGCAGACCCTCATGTCAACAAATAAGCATACAAAGAAATAGATTGTAAATTGTAAAAGTAGATTCTATTTTTACTTTGTTTTGTGTGGCGACTGCATCATCATGTTTCGATATAAGGACAGCTCACTGCATTATGGCTTTGTTGTTCTGAAGTAGCTAGTCTCCTCTGTGTAGGCCAGGTTGACCCCAGACTCTGGGTAGACAGACCTTCCTGCTTCGGACTCCCGGGTGTGCTCGGATGACAGGCACATACATGCCAACCTCTCACTACCGTTTAAGCCAGTAACTAACTCCATAGTGATGCTGTAAGGTGTAAATTTGACGTTTTTATTATATCATACCACAAATTAAAAAAAGAAACGTTTTTGTTGTCTCTAAAATAGGATAAAATTTTAGCTCCATTGCTTTTTGATCTTGCTCATAATCTACTTCTTAAAGTAATTTTTAAAAATTGTTTCCTCCTTTATTAACCTAAAGGGTTTGAATGTTTGCTGTGCAGGAGGCCCTCCCTGTGGGTTCTCCTGTTTCTAAGGGACAAGGGAGCTTCATGTGCTAATGGGGGCATTCTGCAGAGCACCTGTGAGTGTTTGCAATTAGTACCTATTTGTTTCATGGCAGCACCATTACCTGGAGGCTGCTGTTTGTCCCCAGCAGAGGGGACAAACCTAGCTTGGCTGGGTGATCAGGAGGGCAGAGCTGTGTCCAGGTGCTGCCCAGCACTACTTTCTGCCAAACATGAAACAAGTCTCTGGTTCTTTTTCTTTCAGTGAGCATTTGTCCTGTGCTTTCACATTCTTTCTTCATGGAGAAAGTAACGTGTGCACAAGTGTGGAGATCGCTCAACACCAGCCAATCTATTTGATCAGCGAGGAACATTTACACATGGCCCAGTCTTCACCTGCACCATTTCAAGGTTAGTCAGAGGCGAGGGGCTTGCTTGCTCTTTACCCTGTACCAACCAGCACCACCAAATGGCTAGCTGCCTTGCCCAGTGGGGTAGGGTGGGGTAGAGTGGGCTAAGTAGGAGGGGCTTGAACTGGGCGTTTTAGAGGTAAGCATGGTCACCTAATGACAAGACCCATTCCTGTTCCTTAGGTGAACACAATATGGTACAGGCTTAGTAAAGCTGTGCAGTTCTCTTCAGAACAAAGTAAGAATGAGAAGGCCATGGTCCCAGGGCCACTAGATACACAACCCAGTGGGCTGTCATTGTGTCTGTTGTTCTGTAGTAAATAACTGCTAAAGATGGCCACTTAACCACTGACAGCTAACTTTCTAGATGCTATACTAGTTCACAGTTTCTTCAGTGATGTAATGTCCATGTGATCTCTCTTACTTACACACTGTGGCTGGCAAGTAGTTACAACTTGATTGTATACACAGATGTCTTTATTTATTGTTCATCATCTTGCTATCCCCAAATAACTTTATGTTTTTGATTCCACTAGGCATTCTAAATTTGTATCTTAGTAATTCAGAATTTTCTATGGATAAAGTTTTTAAATGTAAAATGTTAATCCCAGCATGCAGGAAGCAGAAGCAGGCAGATCTCTTAGTTCAAGGACAGTCTGGTTTATAGAGTGAGTTCCAAGACAGCCAGGGCTACACAGAGAAACCAAGGAGAGGAAAAATATAAAATTCCTACAAAATTTAAAACAGCTCAATTCTCAAAATACACATGAAATGTTGCACAGTATGTGCTGTTGTAAATTGCCAGATTTATTTAAGTACTGTGTTTGTTTGAAATTTGGAAGACCATCTGACCTTATCTTCAATATCATCACTCAGAATAAAACAATTTATGATGACATCAGGGTTACAACAGAAGATAAGTAATCTTCTAACCTCGGAAGTTAGGACAGGTAAGGTTAGGATTATAGGTCCTTGGGCACCAGGTATTTTCAGTAAGCTCTCTCCCCTCATGGTTATGTGAATATGGTACACTTGAAGGAAATTGTTTTTATGAAGTGATGAAATAAGCACCAAAAGATAAATTCTTTAAAATTTTTAAAGCCAACCCAAAAGGAGGATACCCCAAGCCAGGTGTAGTGGTGCATGCCAGTAATCCCAGCTTTTGGAGGATGTGTGGAGGCAGGAAGATGAGGAACTCCAGGTGAAGCTCAGCTGCATACTGAATTACATCTAACTTTGGCCATGTGAGATTTGTTTCAAAAAGCCAAAAGATTGGGGGTGGGGAGGGGAGCTGGCCCAGTCAGTGAAGTACTCACTACACAGAAATCAGGGCCTGGGTTTGATTCCCAGTATCAGGTAAGAGCTGAATGTGACAGACCTACAGATTCCCGGGTCTCACTGGTCAGCAGACACAGTCTAGCCAGATCTGTGGGTTTCATATTCAGTGAGAGGCCTTGTCTTACAAAACAATGATAGAGATGCAGTAAGGTGGCTTAGTGGGTTAGTACCTTTTGGTAAACACCCTGAGTTTACTTCCTGGGACCCATGCAGTAGGAAAAAACAAGCAAACCAAACAAGCTCCTTTGTCCTCTGACTTCCATATCCAGTGGATACACACATTCATTTAGAAGACAGAGCTGTGGAGAGGAAGGCTCTGGCATTGCCCTCTGCTCTCCAGGATCATGAGCACACACAGGCACACAGACATGGCCTGTACACATACATGCAGTGCACACAAAGTCAAAGGAGGGGTTGCTTCCCACTCATGGGCACACAAAGTGTATACATAAGGCTGCACATATACATGCAGTGCATACACCAAGCCAAATGGGAAAAGGGTTGCTTCCCACCCATGGGCACATACATGTACACACACAAAGCTGCACATGTATGTGCAGTGCACATACAAAGTCAAAGGGGAGGGGGATGCTTCCCATTATTTAAATTTTCTGAGTCCCCCGAAAAGAATTATTTGGAAGCCCTGTTCATACAACTACAGCATAAGTACCATGGTGACTGCTGTTTGTTTCTGACTACCAAGATGATGTGGGCTTCAAAGACTGACAGGAAACAGAACTATTGTCAGATCCATATTGGAGTTGAACATAACATGAGAGTGTTCATCACAGAGCCCTTGGACAGTCCTACTGAACTCATAAGGAAGCTGTATAGTTTAGGCTCTGTGCATCTAATCCTGCCAATAGGAGGATTGTTGTTGTCACATGTTCTATACATTATTATTATTCTTTGATTATGCCATACAGAGTGGGTCTCAGGATCTACGACAGTGTTCAAGTGCCTGGCAGGCCTGCATGTTCATGCCAAATGTGGTGTTCATCTTGAAAAGCTGTTATTAAACAGATAGGCATGGATTTTCATCTGCAGATGGTTTATAAAGTATATATTGATAGAATTGAAAGTGTAATGCTATCCCTACTTTATCTCCTTCAAAAGGGATGCAATTAAAATACTCACAAATAATTCTAAAATAAACTTAAATTTCACACCGTGAAAGACTTTAGGACATTAAACAAAAGTCATGAAGCCGTGCTGTTTTAACCTAGAGTGACGGTCGGACTGTGTGGGATTCGGTTTGATTATTATCTCATCTCTTCATAGTGCTGGTGAGTCCCTATGGCTTAAATGGCACGCTAACAGGGCATGCATACAAGATGTCAGACCCAGCCACCCGCAAACTGATTGAGGAATGGCAGTACTTCTACCCAATGGTGTTGAGGAAGAAGGAGGAATCACGAGAGGAAGCTGAGCTGGGATATGATGATGACTTCCCTGTAGCTGTAGAAGTTATTGTTGGTAAGAAAGCGTTTGCCCGAGGAACTTTATTCTAACTCCATTGTTAAAGAGATGACCACTCAGATTCTCCTGATTGTCCCCTTCTGTGCCCTGTGGTCCCTGCACTCCATGTGCATTATGGTGACTCTGGACACATGTTCAAGCAAGTGTGCTCATGGCAGCACTTTATTTTTCCATTGACCTGTTCACTGTGACTTGAGTATGTGGACACTCTCTCAGGCCTGCTCCTTGCTGTCTTTCCTCACAGGCGGTGTCCGGATGGTCTACCCTTCAGCTTTTGTGTTGATATCTCAGAATGACATCCCAGTTCCTCAGAGTGCTGCCAGTGTCGGAGGCCATGTCACAGTGGCGCAGCAGGGGCTTGGTAGTGTGAAAGACCCCAGTAACTGTGGGATGCCTCTGACGCCCCCCACTTCTCCAGAGCAGGTGCTTATAGGTGAGTACAAGTGAGCTGTTCCTGGAGGAATTACCATAGTTCAGCAGTGTGGCAGAATTCCTGGTGAAAGTGGTGGAGATGGGAGAGAAGCAGAATGTATGGGTCTCAGATTGTGCCTGTGTCTTCTTAGTCTTTATTCTAAGGACAGTGTTGGCATACTTACTTCTTCCTTCTGCACACACACTTCCCCAGCACACGTCCATCCATGTTTCTACACCTGGATGGGAACCATGTGGGTGTCTTTGTTTCTGTTTGTTTTAAACAAATGGCAGATACTGGGTTAACTTTGTATCTTGATGACCAAGCTCCTGAGAGAAGTGCTCAGATGAGAGAAGGCCTGTCTGTCTTCCAGTTCTCAGGGTCAGCCTACTGTTGCTGGGCTGCATACATTTGGACAGAGCATTATGGTGGTGTGGAGACAGGGGAGGCAAGTCTTTGCTTCTTGTTGGATACAAAGTAAAAAGAAGATAGTGCAAGTGGCCAGGGCAAGATGGCATTCTCAAGGACACATCCTCAGTGTTCCACTCCCTCTAGCCAGCTCCCACCTGCTACTTTTCACCACCCCGCAGTGATGCCACCACTCTGTGAACTTGGGGAGATTAGTGCTTTGATTTAGTGAGAGCTAATGGTCTCTGGGGTGCCTTACACCCACCCCCAGGTATTTCCTGTGCAGTCAAGCTGATATAGTTAGCTTTCACAAGGACTGGACCAGGAGTGATTGGGACTGCCCAGCTGATGGTAGTTACCAAGACCAAGTATGCAGTGATTCTTTTTCTGTTATGATAAAGTTAGACTAACCTGTGAGGCTCTGAGTAAGTGCTGTGTCCTGTGGTGGTCTGCCCTCTACTGCAAACACTTGGCAGTTCACAAACTCATTCATGGGAAATGGAGAGATTGCTTGAATTGAGACCAGTTTTGTCCACTCTGTTGAGTGGCAGATTTCTAGTATTAATGCTTTTGGTTATAGTCAGCTTGTTTTAAGTGGTAATCCACCAGCACTGGTGTTATGTGTTATACATAATTCAGGTATGGCTTACAATATACAAGAAGATGTAGATTAAGTGCAAACATTTTCTGTGCAGCATTCTCGGGGCAGCACATTCTTTCTAGAGCAGAGCATCTGCTTGACCCCTCTGGAAAAGGTTGGCCATTAACCAATTTTAATTATAACTGAATTGAAAAAGGAAATACTCCATTATATTTTGTAGTGATTCTCAGAGTCAAACATTATTGATATAAAAACCCTATCTGCCAGTATTTTGGGTAGTCTAAATTTTACTTAAAAATTTGTATTCTTAGCAATTTGACTACTTTAAATTTTATCATTTTAGTTTATCCGATTGTGTATCAGCTTGTTTCTAGATACTTATTGAAATTTTTGTATTAACTTTAAAATCATCTTTGACCTGCAGTCACTCGTTTCAGAACTCTGAAGTTCAAAAGCAAGAGGCTCTGTCCATGATGAGTTTTATTGCAGCTTTTGTAACTGGAGATAATCATAGGCTTTCCTCCTTAGCTCTGAGTATTGTACTGCATCAGTGCCTGGGGAAACGCTTTCCCACTGTTTCTCATTCCTTAGAATAATCTACACTAAAGGTTCTACTGTCCTTGTAGTCAAATGAACTAGTCCAAATGTCTCTTGATACAGTGCTGAGCTATGGTTTGGCATTGTCTTTTGCCCACTCCCTTAGAGAGAGAAAAGGTTGCCTTCCTCCTTACTGCCAAAAGTTGTAATAGGTCACCTGGGGCTGGCGGGCTGGCTGGCTAGTGTTGCTGAGATCACCATGTCCTTCTGGACACCCATCTCTCCTTCCCTCTTTTAGAGTCTGAGTAAACCAGAGACAGCAACTTTCAGTCCTGTGAAGAGAGCTCACCCTGCCATGGATGTTTGGAGGGTCTTGTTATCTACCTTGATGATTTCTTTGTCTAGTTCTTCAGAGAGACACTTGAGAAGCAGTTGAAAAATGAAATGAATTATTTTGTACAGTGAACCAAGTCTGAAAACTAAAAAAAGAATATAGTGGTGAAGTCCAGGGTCTTCCGACTCCTGCTCTGTTCATCTGCAGTGTTAGTGCTTGGGGAAGAAGGCTTCAGCTGGTTAAGGTTTTGGCGGTGCTCGTTTGTTCTGCTGTTTTTAATGGGGATAGGATTAAACATCCCACAAAGCAGAATCCATGATACAGTTGTCCTGGAGAACATTTGTATTATAAAGGAAACTTCAAATATTCTCAGGATAGCAGTGCAGATTTTCCAGAGTCTGTACAGTGAGGACAGAGCCCATATTACATTTATTAAATAAAATAAGAGAAAGCCATTGAGTTGACTGAACATTGCCTTTAGACTGGCCTTGTCTGTAATGGGAATGGCAAGAGCAACCAGTGAGTGCCATTGCCCTGGGTGTGGCCAGAGGGATGGGCCATCCTTTAACAGGGTGGAAGGGCTAAGGGGCACACTTGAGAGAAGACATTGTGTCCTCTTGAGGACAGCTGTGGAGATGCCCCCTTCAGTATTTAGGGCTAAGCTTGGGTATCTGGTGTTAGGAGTAAGACACAAGAAGCTGTATGCTAAAATTCTTCTTGCTTGGCACTGCATGCTTTTATTACACAGTTCTTTAGTTGGATGAGGCACTGAGCTGCCTCTGCTGCTCTCCGCCCTGAAACATACTAATTGCTTTTAGTTTCTGAACTGAGGACAGTAATGCATGTTCTCACTTTTTAATATTACAATTATGTGGTTGAGAGAGGGGCTTGAGAGATGCCTGCTCTTCCAAAAGTCAGTTCAATTCCCAGCAACCACATGGTAGCTCACAACCATCTGTAATAAGATCTGGCTTACACGCATTCATGCAGACAGAACACTCTATACATAAAAAGTAAGTCTTTAAAAAATATTACAATTATGGCCCCTTACAAGTTAAGTTGCATCTAAAACATACAGGTAAGATGTTGCTGGGTGCCTTCCCAGGTGACATGTACATGTTTATCAGGTCTGCTGCTTTAGAGAGAACACAAAAACTCACACAGGCCTGAGCAAGTTGGTATTGGTTGGTTAGTGGTATGTGTGTGGAGGGTGGATTTTCTCATCCCTATAGATAGTGTTATTGACAGGGGCTAGGAGACAAAGCTTCACAAATGTGAGTGTTGGCAGTTAAAATAGACAACAGTCTGCATACCGTGCACATCTGTGGCGATCCTGATGTTGTAACTGTGCTTGTTTTCCAGGTGAGAGTGGAGGCGTGCAAAGTGCTGCCAGTCACCTCGGTTCCCAAGATGGGGGGATGATAACTATGCACAGTCCAAAGAGATCGAGGAAGATCCCTCCTAAACTCCACAATCATATGGTCCATCGAGTCTGGAAGGAATGCATCCTCAACAGAGCCCAGTCTAAGTATGTGTACATCATAGTTAGTCACATCTCCTTGGCTGCAGGGTCAAGAGGGCAATTCAGGCACGTGTACAGCTGTATGACCAAACCTGAAGGTCTTCAAATTTTTCTTTTTATAATTTATACCCAGTGGAATATGATATAAAACAAAGATGTTAAAAAGCAAAACAAAGCATTTCTTTACCTGATATGATTATTGTGGAAAATTCTCAGGTTCTTGAACACCTGAAGATTGGTGTGATGTTGATGTGACATATGCTGGCAGGGACAGCTCAGAGAACAGCGATCAGGGTTTGGCCTTCTTGGTGAGCTGCTTTAGGACTGGTTCCCAGTTACAGCAGGAAACAAACTTCCTGGGCAGAGGTTGTCATGTGTTGGTCTGGTTTACACAGCCAGTACTCTGTTCCTGGGGTTGTGCTTTTTCTTTTTCTTTTTCCTTTTCTTTCTTTCTTTTTTTTGGTGGGGGGAGGACCATGTTCCTTCTGCCAACTCTTCTTTGTTTGAAGTCCTTTCTGCCCTTCTTTATTTAACATGTTACATGTGTGTGTGGAGAGGTAAAATAATATGTATGTGTGTGTACCTCTATTTTATGTATTTGGATGTTTTGCCTGCATGTGTGTCTGTGCACCACTTGCATGCCTGGTACCCACAGATGTCAGAAGAGAATGTTGGATTCTCTGGAACTAGAGTTGTAGATGTTGTGAACTGCTTTATTAGTGCTGGGAACCAAAAACCCTGGGTCCCCTCCAAGAGAAGCCAGTGTTCACAACCCCTCTGCCAACCATCTCTCTATCCCCTATTATTATTATTATTTTTAAGAAGCAGTGTCAGCTGGGAGGTGGTAGCCCATGCCTTTAATCCCAGCAGGTGGATCTGTGAGTTCAAGGCCAGCCTGGTGTACAGATCAAGTTCAGGACAGCCAGGACTACACAGGGAAACTTTGTCTCAAAAAACAAAACAAACAAACAAAACAGAGAAGCAGGGTCCTTGGAGGCCAAAGAGGTGTTGGATCCCCAGGACATGGAGTCTTAAGCAGTTTGAAGCTGCCAGACATGGGTGCTGGGAAGCAGATGTAGGTCCTCTGCATACCTGAGACAGAGAGCAAGCACTCTTAAGCATTGAACTGCCTCTGCAGCCTGTCATATGGATGTTGCTGTTGGTAACTAATAACTGCTCACCTAGAAGTGACTCAGATGCTTCTGAGTAGAGTGCTCTTTAGAGTTGTATGTGTAGGTTAATCCTTTGGACCAAGAAAATTGATGGTAAATATTTACTTTCAGACGAATTGATTCTGGAATAGGCCATTGAAGGTGCAGTAGACAAACTCTAAAATAATTGTATAGAAAGTCATAGTCCAAGATGTGAAAACTATCCCCAGTCACTTAGAAATGATCTTTGCTTCATAATAATTGGTACAAATACTTTTACTTCTATTTTTAATGTCTACATATTTTTTCAGTTAGTGTTTTTTTCTCACTAGCTTGCATTTTTACTCAAAACTAGTTTTTACTCAAAACATTAATTTAAAAATTCTTTTCATAATTTTAGGTGACTTTGTATATATCATATTGGGAGGCTGGGAGAGTGTATGGTACTAAAGGCAGGCCTTGTTCATGTCAGGCAGAAGCGACTTTCTAAAAGAAAACAACAGTGACCAATACTGGGTGTTGTTGCATTGCTGTAAATATTGTCCATGCTAAATGTCAGGCAGCCTGTGAGGGTAGCAGACAAGTCATTTACCTCTTTAGTTGCTCTGAACTAATTTATCAGCTGGATCCATTACTATATAAAATGTATTCACACCTTAAGAGAGAGAGAGAAAAAAGACTTTTTCTCTATAGAGGAATGAGTTATCTCGTGTTTGTACTTAGTCACATTTTCACCTTTTCTAGGAGGAGCCAGGTGTCAACTCCTACTCGGGAAGAAGAGCCTGCTCACAATCCTGCTGCTTGGGATTTTGTGGACCCAACCCAAAGAGTCAGCTGTTCTTGTTCAAGGTGGGTGTGGTCAGGCAAGCAGCAGCTCCAGAGAGCCTTGTCCATGCTCTTGGTCTGCCACGGTCACACAGACCACTGCATCTCAGCCTTCTTTGTTTGGAAACTTCCTCCAGTAAGGAAGGAAATCATTCTGTCTTATATGCAGATGATAATTCTGTTATCAAGATTCAGTGTTTGAAAACAAGTTAGCTAAAATCAACAGAATTCTGAAACAGTGACCTCTCAGATCCTTTTTGTTGGTAATTTTTGCTACCATTAGAGGTACTGAAAGCTAGTCGTGGTGCCTTAGTTGCTTGTTGGTGGAGTATTTTGATGGCCCTTAACAGTTTGCTGTTCATGCCTTGACTTAGCAGTCACTGTGTGACAGTGTCTCACTGCCATGGATTTTTACTATGGGTTTCAAAGTTTGAAGAGATGACAAAGTTCATCTCCCAGTTTAGCCAATGGTTAGAACAGGACTTGCATTTTCACTCATGAATCTAGAGTTTGTAAAGCATAGATTTCTTATGTGGCTTTCATGGGCCTTCTAGAAACGTCACTAGAGATAGCCTGTTGAACAGGTGATCATTTCTCACCTTTTACTAGGGTGTTGGTGGGTTGACTTAGGGAAGGAATGCAAACCCTTTCCATCAACTTTGATAGTGATGTTGGCCCTTGTTCCTGTCTCCTGGGCCCCTGTGCTCTACCTAGCGTTGCTAGTGGGCAGCCGCCCCTTCTTTCAGCTCAGTCACACTCAGGATTGACTTGCTGTGGTGGACGCTTGTAAAACAGGTTTTGACCACTTGGTGCCTTCTCTGGGCACATGGTGCTCTCCTTTCTGTCTTGGGGCAGATGTGGTTTGAAGTAGCTGAATGCATGTATATATCTTACTTGACTCTTGCCCATGGAAATGGGGCTGCCCCTTTCCCATATGTGGAAATATAGTATGTGGGGTATAAACTATGGCGAGTGTAACTTAGGCCTCTTCTTCCCTGTCTTCTCTATGATCTAAATTCTCACTTAAAACATTCTTTTATGGATCAGTATCACATCTAAAGGAAATGAGCTACCATATATTATTGTAAGTGTGTTTCCAATATATGTAAGTAAATAAAAAATGTTTTACTTTTGTGCTCTGGGACTACCACCCTTACCCAAACTTAGTTCTTACCCAAACTCTTATTCCAAGGACTTTTCCTGGCAGCCGCTGAGCTGCCTCCCACATGTTACCTGGCCATCTCTGTGGTGATGTATACTTAATAAAAATAGTCTGGAATATCAGAGGGTAGAAAAAAGACTGTTTTTATTAAATATATGTCACTACACATCTCAGATCCTGTACTCTAGTCTTCCATTGTTGCAGGCCTTTGAGAAACACCCTTGCATCAAGCATATGGCTTTCTGATCAAGCACTTTCTTAACTCTTTTACACACAGGACTGTGGGTCTAAGCCCCAGCCAGCACTTGGGGGAGGGAGGATTACAGCGTTACTTCCCCATGGACCCACTATTGTGGTGTTTCTCCTGGTCACTTGGTGGATTTTTTTTGTCTTCTGGATCTGGCTCACCATGGTTACGTCCTCTGAGGTGACTGCTGTAGCCTTTCCTTATAGCCACCAGTGTTCCTGCACTCTGTGGTTCTCCTTTAACTTTTCTCCTCCCACTGCTGCACCCCCCCCCCCCCCCCCCCCCCCCCCCCCCCCCCCCCCCCCCCCGCATCCCAACCCCAGCTCTCCAAGGCTGCTTTCCACATTGCTCAGGCTAGGTTCCTTGGTACTTGGAACTTTGGCACATGCTCATGGTGCAGGGCACATTCCTGCTCTTAACCATTGGGCAGCTGAGTCATTTGATGGTGCTGGAAGAGCTGACTTCACAAAGGTTATACACGTTACAACAAATCCATTCTCTGAAGAGTCTGCACAAGAATTCTGCAGAAGACAAGTACAGTTCACCCTCCCGGGAAAGCCCAGGTCTGTGTGTAGAAAGGCCTCAAGATAGCATCTGGAAGGCACCAAGACCTCTGCTGTTGCTCACTGACCACTGTGCCCTTGTGTCATCAAGCACACCTTTCCTGTACTTTTTCTGAGAGCCTTTTTCCAGGTCAGGCTTTCTTTTTTGTTGTTGTTTAAGATTTAGTTTTTAGAGTTTGACTAGAGTGTTTGCAAAGTATCTGCTGTAGGATGGCTAAACCCTATGGAATGGTCCACTCCTCTCACCATTTAACAGCCGAATGGAGCAGGGCGGCCATTCTGTTGTCCCACTAAACCATCCCATTATGCCACACAAATCTGTTTTACTGCCCACCAGGGCATCATTTAGTTCAATACAGCAGTAATTTAATGCCACCCAAGTGGCCTCAGAGAGTCACTGCTGCACCACAGGAGAGCTTGAAGTCTTCCCTTGGAGTGATTTACAGACAGAGAAGCTGGCTGACCTGCGTGGAACTTGGCTAAGCAGAGTAAACTTGGCATCATTTAGTGGCCCGACCGAGCCATTCCTCAGGCCTGTGGTTGCCAAGAAATGTGGGCAAATGTGGCATTTTTGCTGAAATAGGGTGGGTGTGCACATGTGGCATTCTTGCTGAATGCAAGAATGGGGCTTAGGTGCATTTGTTTATGTGTTCTGATTCCCAGCCTTTGACTTTCACAAGTGTTTGAGATTCACACTTGTCTCATATTCCTTCTCTAGATACGTCCGGGGAAAGGCTGTTGGTATATATTTGTCCTGTTAAGTGATCATATTTATTTTAGTTTCATACTTTGGAGGGTAGAACACAGTCATTTTTCTCCCAGTTTACAACATTACAAGTCATTTAAGCCATGTGTATTATAGGTAGCATGTTGAAAAATCAAAATTGAAATTTTGGTTTTTTGCCTTTTCTGGCCATTTAATCTTGTAGTCTTCCGATGCAGTGTGAATAGGTTATCTGAAGCTCTTGTCTAATTAGCAAGATTTGGGATTAGCAGGATATTAACTTACCTTTCTCATTAAGTTCACTTTTCATCTGTTTGACCTTATGTATGACTGGCTTCCTATCGGGTACTTGTATTTTTTAGTGATTATAGGCATAGTTGGATTGTGGAGCCTTTTCAGATGTCTGTTATCCGGCATATGCCTAGGAAGATAGACTCTTATTAAAGGTACTTCTTTTGTGATGTTGCAGTCATGCTGTTATCTCTGTCTGAGTGTGTGCTGACTTCACTTTAACTCTCCTTGTAGGCATAAACTGTTAAAGCGGTGTACAGTAGGACCCAGCCGACCTCCCACAGTGTCTCAGCCAGGCTTCAGTGCAGGACCGTCATCATCTTCATCCTTACCACCTCCTGCTTCGTCTAAGCACAAAACTGCAGAAAGACAAGAGAAAGGAGACAAACTGCAAAAGCGACCCTTGGTGCCCTTTCACCACAGGCCCTCTGTGGCTGAGGAGCTATGCCTGGAGCAGGATGCACCTGGACAAAAGCTAGGGCTGGCAGGGATAGATGCCTCCTTAGAGGTGTCCAGCAGTCGGAAGTATGATAAGCAAATGGCCGTGCCTTCCAGAAATACAAGCAAGCAAATGAATCTGAATCCTATGGATTCACCTCATTCCCCCATTTCCCCTCTGCCACCCACTCTCAGCCCTCAGCCACGAGGTCAGGAAGCAGAGAGTTTAGACCCACCTTCTGTCCCTGTGAATCCAGCCCTTTATGGAAATGGGCTAGAACTTCAGCAGCTGTCCACGCTGGATGACAGAACTGTCCTTGTAGGCCAAAGACTGCCTCTGATGGCAGAGGTCAGTGAGACAGCCTTATATAGTGGAATTAGGCCCGCGCACACGGAGTCATCAGAGAAGTGGTGGCAGACTTTTCGTCTCCCGCCCAGTGAGGATGCTGAGTTCCGGCCTCCAGTGCTCCAAGGGGAGAGATTTGACACCAAGCTGGAAATGAATCCAGAGAGCACTGCACTGCAAAGGTGAAGTGACCTTGGGTGAGATCCTAGACAGCCATGCTCTCTCTCCTCTCCCTTTGCTGAGCATAAGCTTTCACTAACTTGTAGACTCTACACACAGGAAGTGTCTCAAAATCAAAACCCCTGTTGGTCCTGAGATTTAGCAATGTAGTGATGTTTAAATACATGGCAAGTAAATGTTTTGCTGTGGCATTTTAGGACACATAATATATGTTCACTTACTTGGGGGCTGTTATTTGTTAGTCAAGAATGTAACTCTAAGTGACTCTCATTGCACACTCAGCTCTGTCTGGTAGGAGTGCTCTTAGTACTTTTGAGCACCATCATCCTCAATCCCTTGGCATAGCGCCCTCCCAAGAGCATCCCTGCAGTCTTGTCTCAGTGCTGATGTGCTGACCGGAGCTACAGCTGCACTCATGGGAATCTGACCTGGGATTGTGGGCCGATGGAATCTGATCTCGGAGACAGTGTGAACTAACAACACTGCCTTAGTTCTGTCTACTTGTGCTTAAGATCTTGAAAACCAAAACCCTGGTACTAGGTTTGTTCAGTGTTCAGTTTAAATTTTCTTTTAGATCATAGATATTGGGTTGGTAAGATGACTCAGCAGGCAGGCACACTTAGACCAAGCAAGTGATCGAGGCTTTCTCTTTTCTTTGGAGTGCTTATGTTCACTGAACTGAGTACCATGTTGAACCCACATCAGTACTGCCAAGTCTGACAACCCGGTTTAATCCCCAGAAAGCAGAGAGCTGACTCTCTGACCTTCGCATGGTACATGTGAATGCACACATACAAAATAAGTAATAAAAAATTTAAAAATCATAATAGTGTATTGAAAAAAGCCTAATTTTACCTTGTCTTAAATTGTTGCTCATTTTTCCTTTTAGACTCTTAGCACAGCCTAACAAGCGGTTCAAAATCTGGCAGGATGAGCAGCCTCAGGTGCAGCCACTCCCTTTCCTCGCCCCGTCCCCTCTGTCACAGCAACCTGGAGACACTCTGGGAGAAGTCAATGACCCGTATACCTTTGAGGATGGTGACATAAAATACATCTTCACAGCAAATAAGAAATGCAAGCAGGGAACGGAGAAGGACTCCCTGAAAAAGAACAAGGTACCATTTACTGCTGAGGGAGTCTAGCAGGCTGTGGGTTGTGGTGTCTGTTCAGTGTGTGTGGGAGTCTTCCTGAGGCAGAATGTCTGAGGTAGTCCTGCCTGGTTGCGCTGTCCTCATCCTCATGCTCTTGGTACTGTTGTATGGAACAGCATTTTGTTCCTTCTTATGTCATGGCTCACCTTTGTCCCAGAGTCAGCCGATCATAAAGGAAGCTGCATATTTTCCAGGCTAGAGCTTGTACTATGCATGCCTCCTGTCATATGCTAATTATTGTTGCCCTATGCTCCCTGCTTATTTCTTTTAAAATATTTTCCAGAATACTTAAAAGCAAAAAAGTATTGAGTGTAGTGTCTCTTTTTATGAAGTGCTTATGCTCACTGTGCAAGAGCTGTACCTGTGTCAGTGTGTCAGTGCTGCCTGCCCATAGACCGTCAGTGTGAGCTAGTCTGCTTCTACTGCCGTCATAGCAAATACTGCCTCTGCCTGCTGGCCTTCACTACTTAGGAGGTGTTCTGGAGACAGTAGGGAAGTTTGGCAGTTAAAGAGGCCAATAGAGTCAAGGGGACAATGTACAGGATCTGTGTAGACCCAGAGGCTTGCTCTGTAATTTTACATCGGTACAATTACTTAAGACAGCATTTGATAGCATGACAGGTCTGTGAGCAAATGCCACCAGAACCCCTGAGAACACCTAGAGGGTCGGAGAGAAAAGGGGGTTGTTGATTGTGTGTAATGCAGAGCAAGGACATGCCTTTGGTTCCCATGGTTTCTCACACTGCTCAGAACAGGGTCCATTCGACGCTAACTCTTTGTGTTCTCCCTCATATCCACACTTTGGGTTGCTGTTCATGTGTTTTGTTTGGCTGAATTTATTACACAGTCAGAGGATGGATTTGGTACCAAGGATGTCACTACACCAGGTCATTCCACGCCGGTGCCTGATGGGAAAAATGCCATGTCTATTTTCAGTTCTGCTACTAAAACAGGTGTGTACATTGTTATTTGACTCACTTGGACTGTTGCTAAAGTAAAATACAAAGGAGATTCTTCTCAATTTAAAATTATATTCTTATTAATATAGCAGTAATTTGATCTCAACTTTTTAATGTTTTTGTGGGTTGTTTTTCAAAGCTGATAAGCATATTTGGAAATACTTGTGTCTAAATTTAAGTAGAACATAGGAAGGAAATTCCCAGCAGACCTTGTTTACTGAGGTCCAGTCCATGTCCTTCCCTCTCCTCCTCAGCTGAGGAACCTGCTCACTGTGTCCTTGTCTCCTTCCCCACAGATGTCCGACAGGACAATGCTGCTGGCAGAGCTGGCTCCGGGAGCCTTACACAGGTGACAGATTTGGCACCTTCCCTGCACGATTTAGACAACATCTTTGATAACTCTGATGACGATGAGCTTGGGGTGAGTCTGGTGTAGCTGCTTGTGTGAGACCCACCAGGGGGTAGCTAGGCCAGCATTTCAGGATTTCTTTGTGGTTTGCTTCACTGGACTTAGGGCTCTCATTTTACCCTTTCTGATGTTAAGACCCTTTAATACAGTTCTTCCTGTTGTGGTGATCCCCCCAACCATAAAGTTATTTTCATTGCTACTTCATAACTGCAATTGTGCTACAGTTATGAACATAATGGGAATATCTGATATGCAGAATATCTGATGTGCAACCCCTGTGAAAGGATCATTTTCCTCCAAAGGGGTTGCTACTCACAGCTTTAGAACCACTATTTTAGGTGCTAAATAAGCTTCAAAAAACTTTCTGTACTTTAAACCTTTTGAGTACTGTTTACCAGTGCTTTTGTTTGTTTTATATTATTATTTATACTTATTTTTAAATTATTAATTATTTTTAAAATATTGAAAGTTTTCACATTTTAATAAGCTATCTTTAATATTAATGGACTATAGAAATGTGTATTTTTTTTACATTTTTTTCAAATCATGTGCACAATTTTTATTTAATAACTGAGAAACTAGTGTGCATTTTGGGAGCTACACATATTTGCTATGTACTGTTCAGAGTTACAGTGTTGTGTTGGGCAATAGAATGTAGACTCAAGTACAGTGATGGAGAAGAATTAGAGCTCTTTGGAAATTGCCTGGGCTAAGAGTCAGGAGGTCTGTGTATTCCCCTCTTTATCTTCGTGCCTTTGGGAACACACCAGCACCTGCTATTTCCAGAGAAGCTAGAGCTGAATAAGACACACACATTCTCTTTTCAAAGAACTTCGTTTTCTTTTTCATTTATTTACTTAGTCTTCTTGCTCTCTCCATCTTTTTTATATAAACTTTAAAAAATTTTATGATCAGTTCCTTTGTGACAGGTAAGTGATGCAATTATCAAATTTACATATTTGGTTAGATTGCTAACTTTATATTGGAAACACAGACTTGAGTTAAACAGCCTGTAAATATATGTACTGCTCTGAGTTCAGCCACAGAGCAGGGTCTAGGAATGCTGCACACAGAAGTGCAGAGGGGAATGGCACAGGCTTGAAATGAAGGCCCCAGGTTAAGTGAAGATCAAATTTCTAACTTTAAACTAGACTGTAGCTAATGAACAGATCTCATGTACTGCCAGGCTACACACCTACACAAGGATGCCATTAAAATGGCTTTGAAGAGTGGATTTGACTTGAGAGGAAGAAAGATGGGTCATGGAGGGGCGGGGCCTTGAGTGACTGTGGAAAGAGCCCTGATTGGACAGCAGAGAGAAGCACTAAGCTCTGGGCCCTGCTTGGCTGCTCCTTGATAGCCCTGGGATAGGGATGGGCTCAGGAGAATCTCAAAGCCTTCCCTGTAGAGTGTAGCAACGTGGACATTTTTAAAATCAGTCTGAAGACTGGAAAACAAAAATCCTATGTGTTATTTTATTACATTGGAACAGAAGTCTTAATTCAAGTAACTGATATCTGAAAGAAAGGGACATGGCAGTGTAACTAGCCAGCTAGGAAAAAGGACATATTTCCTTGCTATTGATCTGGGCCTTGGAGAGTTTCTGGTTGAATTTGACTGTCAGGAAGATGAACACAAGCCGGGCTGGGGTGGAGGTATATGAGGACCATGGTAGGTGCTTCTGGCAGTGATGAGAGTAAAGAACTGAAGGAAATGGAATCAGTTGAGCCATGGAGAGGGATCAGGAAGAGCAGGACAGAGAAGAGCCGCTGCTGTGGAGGGCTCTGTCCTATCCATGGCCATGGTGATGGTGCCAGCGCAGTCTACTCTGGATGTGTGACCTCATTCCCTCTACAAGTTGTAATTTACTGTTGAGCTTAATGAAGAAATGGTTCTTTGAGGAATGTATTTTAAGCAATATATATTAAACACAGAGGAGATTGAACATTTTCAATTGAATTTTTTCTTTGAAATAAGAATGTTTCCTTTGACTTCAACTCTAGCATTTATTTGATAAGCCTGGTTTTCCTAGTGAGTAGGGGTGGGAGGCTGCTGGCTGAACGAACGGTCAGATATGTTTGGATTTGACTGTACATTCAGCTGTGTATTAAGTAAGGGTAAATAAAAGGCATTCTGTCTGTAAGACTTTTTAAACTTTATCTTTTTGGGTGTACTTTATTTTGTGACCAGCCCATTTGAGCTCTTAAAGGTGCTTCTTCCTAGTAAGGAAGTTGCCTTGTTCTCAGTAACTGACCAGTTGTCTGTGCCTTAGAGGTTGTTGGATCAGGCCTCTGTACTGATGGAGGTTATCTGTTAAATGGGAATGGTAGATTATAAAACAGTAGCTTTGGGGAGCACAGGCAGCCCCACAGCCAGTTACTGTTACCGTGTTAGCAAAGTTGCACTGGTACTCACCTGAAGCAGCATTGCTGAAGGCCTGTGCAGTCTGCCCACCAGGCCCCATGAAGTAGGCTCCCTTGCCCTCTCTTCCCAAGAATCTTGCTTGCATGTCCCTGGCTTCCTTAGGAGCTGCATGAGGGTGTGCTGATTTATTCCTGAGGGTCAGTAGGCATGCACATGAAGCCTTCTAACAGTACAACTCTGTTCTCAGGCTGTGTCCCCAGCGTTGCGTTCATCCAAGATGCCTGCTGTTGGGACTGAGGAACGGCCTCCTGGGAAGGACGGAAGAGCTGCTGGCCCTTACCCACCAAGTAGGTCCAGGTGTCTGAGCTGACATGGTTGTCACTGAGAATTAAAACTTGAAAAGTTAGAGCCTCTGAAAAGGCAGGAAGCTGATTGGAGACAGAAGCTATCCTCATTTGAAGCCACACTGTTTGGTTTTTAAACTAAGAGTGGAGCCTCAGCTTAGAGGGCAGGAAGACCTGTTGGCTGCTTCTCTAGTAGATCACAAGCAGCACACTTAGTTTTAGAGATTGGCAGTATGAGAATTTACACTTCAGCTTTCAAAAATGTAATTGACTGGATAATGGATGTTTGTCAGGATTTGTGCAGGTTTCCTTCCTTTTGAGGCAGTTGGTGTTAGAGCCATGCACACAAGAGGACAGAGCAGTGTCTTTACCTGAAGAAGGTGCGCGCCTTGAAGAAAAGTCGGGCAAGTGGCTCTGCAGACACTGGGCAGACATGTCCCATTGCAGATCACCCTGGGATCTGTGCTTGTTTGTCTGAGCTGCTGCTGAGAACAAATGGGGGGTACCGCCATGTCACAGGATGACTCAGAAGGGTTGTGAACCTATAACCGTGCTGCTCATTTACTCAAATCTACACGTGGAACTTGTACAGAGATTGCATTTTGACAGTTTAAGTAGATCCATAGCTTTGTAAAATAGCAAAGCTTTCTCCAGCATGGCATGGATATAAGAATAATGATATCTAGCCAATTGCTGTAGGTTTTTTTTTTAATTAAACATTTTTCCTTTTTTATTATTACTCTGCACTATAGAATTTTACCAACATGGAATTTCATGTGAAAGACTGTGCATGTGCTAAAGCTGTTACTCCCTTTCATGTGTTTGTGTGAGGGCACACAGCAGGAGGCATTGCAGTGTCTGGAGATACGACTGAGGCTGTCCACTCACTGCAGCCCTTCTATAGTATCCTGGATAGACTGTGTGCTGGCCTTTTATTGTTATTTAAAAGGCAATAATTTTAGAAAGAATGAACTCAGAATCTGATGCTAAAGTACAGCTTGTAAAAATGAGTTAAAACATAGCATTGAAGTAAAGAGCCAGAAAGATCCAGGACAAGACATCTGTGGAGGGAAAAGACTCAGAGGGGAAAGACAGAAATCCACACAGACATGCTGCCTAGACAGTGTCCCCTCAGTAGTGGCAGTGTAGCAGTGTGGCGTGTTTCATCTCTGCTCAGCTTTCCTGACTGCTGGCTGGGAAGCTGTGAAATACAATGTCCTCAGGGGCACCACCAGCACAGTACAAAGAAGGTAAAGCCAGGGCCACATTTACACATCTGCTTAGGACACCCCACAGAAATAATTTTGTTAATGAATTTCTACTGAGCTTAATGTATCAAGTGTCATTTTAAATGTAACCAAGTATGAAAAGTCATTGAACACTTCCTTGGGGACTCTCTGAAATTGTGTGTTTTACACATGTAGCTTGTCTGTCTGAATGCTCAGTAGGCACTTTTGGCTAGTGCATACAGGTGGAAGAATCGGTGTTATTACTAATTTGGCTATGTAACATTGAGGGATCAATATACTCAACAGACCAATTACTTATGAATTTCTTTGAAGAATGAGTCTTAGAGAAGGCAAAAAGTCAGAGTTGGACAATTCAGTTCAGTTCTCTAGGAATGCTTATTATTTATGCATCTTAATAAGCTTTTCTTTTTATCTTTAGTTGTTTGTGTGTATACATGTATGAGTACAGGTGCCTTTGGAGGCCAGAGGTGTTGGATCTCCAGGTATAACTGAAATTATAGACAGTTGTGAGCTTCCATGTAGGTGCTGGGAAATGAGCCTGGGTCTGCTACATTGGCTTCTGCTCTGTACTCTGAGGCAGAGAGATCCTGGAAAAAAAAATGTGAGGGGTTTGGGGTGAGGTGGGGGGTGCAGTGCAGCTGGGAGGAATGGCAGATACAGCCCCTTTCAGTCGTTCATGTAGTTGCCACTTTTCCCCCTAGGTACAGCATTGTGCCAGCCAATTCTGTGTATGGAGGCCTAGTGTTTGGTTCTCATGTTTTCTACTTTCTCCCCTGGGCCTCCTCTTAGAGCTTGTGTCTTGGGTATGTCTTCATTGCAGTGAAGCCCTAGTTGGGAGGTGGACAGGAGCATGCTGCCTGAATCCCATGTGTTGAGATGCACATAGTGAAGTGTTCACTTGGCACTGTGTTCTCTCATTAGTGTGCAGTGTGATGCATACTTACTATGGTGTGGGTGGGTATTGAGGTTGTCTCCCTTAGGAGTATCTGATGATAAGAATGGTGGAGAGTGCTTTGTAAAGTGGGCCTGTGACACATGAAATTATATCTTGCCTTTGTGAAGATGAGTGAGGTGCTGCAGACTTTGAAAACATAGGGCTGTGACTTTATTAGGTGGTATTAGTAAGGCAGATGGCCTCAGCAGAAATAAACTTACCATTATTTCTTACAGGAAATTTAAAACAAAGCTATTTATTTATGCATCTTAATAAGCTTTTCTTTTTATCTTTAGTTGTTTGTGTGTATACATGTATGAGTACAGGTGCCCTTGGAGGCCAGAGGTGTTGGATCCCCAGGTGCTGAAATTATAGACAGTTGTGAGCTTCCGTGTAGGTGCTGGGAAATGAACGTGGGTCTGCTACAAGAGCAGTCAGTGGTCTTAACCACTGAGCCATCTCTCCAGCCTCTGTAATTTTGTTTGATTGTTTGTTTAAAGGGTCTCAGGATATAGCTCTGGCTGCTTGAGGACTTGCTTTGTAGACCAGAATGGCCTTGATCTCAGTGATCTACCATCCTCTGCCTCCTGAGGCCTTAGCAGTGCTGGGTTTAAAGGTTCTGTCTTATTAAATGAGCTTCAATATGGAGATACACACATGTTCTGCTTTTCCCTGTCAACTCTCCCTTACAGCCCTTCCCATCCATCCTGCCCACGCATCTTTGGCTCCTATGTCTTCCCAGGTAGAGATTCCTTCTCCAAAGTCTTTTTTTGGGGAGGGACAGGAGAATCTTACCATAGTCAGAAGCTTAATATTTTGACTCTAAGAGAATTATGGTTTAATCTTCAGAGTTACTGCTCTCTGGCTTGAGGCAGTGTTAGAGGTTCTGGGTACATTTCTCAAGTTATCCTTGTCCCTACAATAATCTTCCCCTTTGTTTGAATAAAATATGTTGATTTGATTGGAGGTCTTTTTCCTGCTTTAGGTTATGAGCCGCCCTAGTTGCATACAGTTTAAGTTCCTTACAAGTGAGACACTGTTAAGATAAGAAGGTACCTTGGCTGTCAACTTGGGAAGCTTCTCTTTTCTTCACTGTAGTGGGTGCCATATTAAATCCTATGTAAACTGTACTATAGACAACAAGTAGAGCTAAAGGCTCTGATAGGTAGCTCACAGCCACCTGTGACTCCTGCTCCGCTCCTGTGTCCGTTTGCTGCCTCCATATAGTGAAGCTAATGGAAACTCCCTATTCCGACGGAAAGCAAGCAAACTTACATTTCTATAAAAAAAACATATGTGTGGGGAACTCACACATCTAAGGGAGACTCTAGTCTAGTTGGAGGGGTGAGGCCTCAGGGAGGATGTGTCTCTTCCAGATACTGCAGCCAGTGCATAGTCAACTTTATTGTTCCATATTAATT
Organism: Sigmodon hispidus; assembly: GCA_004025045.1. NCBI lineage: Eukaryota > Metazoa > Chordata > Mammalia > Rodentia > Cricetidae > Sigmodon > Sigmodon hispidus. The sequence continues at coordinate 112,698 of PVIH01004338.1, forward strand.
CCTGCTTAATGCTAGGTGCCAGATATTAGCTTAGCTAAATGCTGGGGCTTCAAGAAAGACAGTAGCAGAAGAAATGGGGACATCAGAAGTTATAACAAACTCCCAGTTCTAAATACAGAACACCACCTAGCGACCATGCTTTGTAAGTACATTTATATTAGGCATAGCTTGCTTTTGGAAATCAGAACCTTAACAAGTCCATTAGTGAGCTATAGATGTACTGATACTATGAAGGCAATGGGAAATGGGTACTGAGAATTTCTCCTTCCCTGCTGGGGACAGAGCCCAGGGACTTATACAAACTTGGGAAACACTGATAGTAAACTGTGTGACCTGCTCCATTGATAGTATCTTTAGCGACTGGGTAGTATTACTTATCCCAAGGATAGAAAGGCAGTGTGGAATCGTTTCCCTGTAAGAGCAGGGCTGTGAGATTCAACTACACCAAACCGGACTCTAATTTTTAAAAATTTTCTGTAATATTTCAAAGACAATTGGAAACAAAGATAGAGTTTTTCATAATGAATTACTTCTACTTTCTGCTTAGCTCGTCTCCTTTAGTTTTTTCAGAGAATGAGTTATTGAGGAAAACTGTATACCCTGCAGATCTCGTTCATGTCATTGGCATTACACCATGTCATACAGCACTGGGAAAGGGTGGGAAAGTTCCAGGGAGATATGGATGCCCCAGGGTGACCTGTGTCTTGACATTCCATTAGCCCTGTGTGGGCACTGGCTATGCCTGATTGCATGTTGGAATTTTCAGGAGTCTTGTGTTGAGATGCACTTGTAATTTTGTTTTTAGCAGTTGCAGACTTGCAAAGGATGTTCCCCACCCCTCCATCATTGGAGCAGCATCCTGCATTTTCTCCTGTGATGAATTATAAGGATGGAGTGAGTTCAGAGACGGTGACTGCACTGGGCATGATGGAGAGTCCTGTGGTCAGTATGGTACCCACACACCTCACAGAGTTCAGGATGGAAGTAGAAGATGGCTTAGGAAGCCCCAAGCCAGAGGAGATAAAGGTAATACTCAGTGCATTTACTTCCCACATGGCGGGTGGCTTTCTAGTGGGCTCCCACATGACTTGCACAGTCACACTGTGTGTGTGTGCCGCACACAGGATTGTATAGACTCTGAAACTCGTGCACATCAAGAGCATATTCACTCTATTATCAGTGTTGGCATTAGAATTGTTTCTTTGACTTATCATCACAGAAAACTATTGAATACAGTGGAATCTGTGCCTGTGTTTTATGAATTACTGAGCAACTGTGGCTGGTTTCAGTTTGTTAGTGTTGATGCCAACTCCATGTTGTTTCCACAGGACTTTTCATACGTGCACAGAGTGCCACAGTTTCAGCCCTTTGTGGGGTCCTCTATGTTTGCTCCACTGAAGACGCTGCCGAGCCATTGCCTGCTGCCTCTGAAGACACCCGATGCCTGTCTTTTCCGGCCCTCATGGGCAGTTCCTCCTAAAGTGGAACAGTTGCCCATGCCCCCTGCAGCTGCTTCTGTTAGAGATGGTTACAAGTATGTGTGGGATTTTGCCAGTTACTATATATGATACCACCCTACCATTTTTAAGTGTTTGTCCTGTAGGTTGTCTTGCATGAGGAAAATGTGTGTTTATTTTTAAATGAAATTTCCTACAGATAGACTAAGATTATTTCAGAGAGCTACATGTAAGGCCAAGCTGGTGTTTGCTGTAGAATTGGCACGTGGCATTGCTGATATTTGTTAGTAGTAGGAGGGCTTTGATTCGTGTGAGGTAATGATTTCATTGTGGTACTTTTAAAGACACTTTAAAATTAGGTAAAACAGCAACAGCTTGAGGTGTGATTTGGAGAAGATGCAGGGTGACATGATAACTTGAACATCTCCTGTTGCCCAGAGAAATAGTATTTACATCAGCAATGTAGACTCCGCTTTCTCTGTAATAAATCTACTTACATGTATGGACAAATGAGCAGATTAGGTGCTGCTTGTTCAGTGTTTGGGCTGTAGAGATGAGTGGGCTCCAGCACATGCCCCATGTCAGGCAGTCAGATTAAGTGGAAGTCTGCACTTAATATATATTGTCTTAATTTTAAAATGTTAGCAGCTAATTCAGTGATAACTCTTAGGAGCCAGTAAAACAAACTTGTAGTTCAGGACTCATCTGTAGGCCACAGCTATAATCAGTGACAGACCCCAGCAGTTCTTGTAGTCAGTGCCCAGATGAGGAACTGGGGTAGAAGTGTGACAGAAGGACTCTGGATTTGGAAGCCAGAGTCACCATGCCATCTGGCAGCCCTGCTTTGCCTTTTGAAAAGCCTATGTGTGGGCTTAAAGGACCTTGTACCTGGATCTTCCACTTTTTAAAATGGATTATTCTGCCCTGACTCCACCCAGAACCTTGGGAAAGCTCCAGTAGCTAATGATTATGGACTGCAGAGGGGGAGAATTGTGAAGCTGCCCTGTGAGTGCTCTGCCTGGGCTGCTGCCCAGCTTCAGTTTGGGCTTTAGCTTCTGAATAAGGCCTGGAGCACCAGCACCAGACACCACAGACATGCTTGGGCCCTGATGGCTGTTCATGACCTCAGGAGCCACTCACAGGTTCCCAGAACAGGCTCTGATAGTTTTCAGTATGGGTCATCGTTCCCACCCATTGCATGTGTCTTCTGTAACCAAAGATGAGACTGGCACTGCTGCAGAGCACTGTCATGCAAGAGAGGTGCTTTCTATCCACATAGTCTATGGCATAGCTGCAGGCCAGCCTTGTCTACTTCGCATGTGGCTAGTGGGTTATTTGCTCTGCTTCGCTCAGACCTAGCACTGGAGTCTAGGGCTTGCGTTACTGAGTAGCACGACTCTACAGTGTCACATTCCTGCTGTACTCTCTAGTATCTACCACCGTGTGCTCATTGGTTAGACTCAGTACACTTGCTTCAGGTCTGTTCTATGCCATAGCAACTTTTCCTTTTCTCTGCTGACTGTCCCACTTTTCATATAGGGTTGGTTTTTCAGTCCATTCTTAATGAACAAGGAAAAATGAGACTGCTAAGATGAAGTTTTAGCTGTCTAGGGAACAACTGAATCATTTAGATTTTCAGTTAACAGTCATGGTTCCTTTTTGATCTAAACCTACAGAAACACTTTAGAATTTTGTTGAACAGGAAAACTTAAAAGGAGCCCGGTGAATATGTGGATGGTTATTTATTACACTATTCAATTTTTATATCAGCTTTTGTCTGTAGTCAAGATACCCTGTATGTCAGGACTTACATACTACCTGATTTTGATACCTATGCCAGTGGTATAGGTTCTAAAAGATTACAGGGAAATGACTTGTAATATTGAATGGATATGTAGTTCACCATGGGTTCATATGTCAGAAAGAGTCATTAGGATTGAGAAACTCTGATGGCTTGCAAGTGCCGAGTGTGCTTGAATGCTATCTATGGGCCCAATGAAGGTGCTGAGGACTGTTCTCCACTGGCAGAGCATCCAAAGGCTGCAGACACTGTCTTGTCTTCTGCCTGGTTGCTCTCTCCAAGCAGCTGCTTGTGAGACAAAGCAGTCCTGACTGTCCCAGGAATGAAAGGGATTGTATGTAATATGTAACAGTGAAAGGGGAAGGAGCCTGAAAGGGAACCCAAGAAATTTGTCTGCACTTGTCTGTGCGTCCTTCTTAGTGACTGCTGAATGATACTAACCAACCCCTCGACACAACAGGCACATGGTACTGGGAACACGCAAGCCTGACTGGGGCTGACTTTGCCCAGTTAGGAAAGCACTATGTTTGAATGTGTATTTGGTTACAGATGCTTTGGAATCATAGACTGATAGCCCCAGAGAAAAGTGCATAGACAGGCTCTCAGTTTCAAAGATGACAGAGACTAGGCCCCAGAGTCAATGCAAACACTGCCCTGCAGATTCCAGCCTACCTAGCTTGCACTCCCATGTGCTGTTCGTACAGTGCCTCACATAACTGTTTCCAGGCCCATTCTCACATGTTTTTATAAAAAGACTGTAAGCTTCTTCAGCAGTTCCCCAGCAGGTCTGCGTGCGTGCGTGCGCACACATTCTTATGTTCTTGCTTCTGCCACTGTTCTCCTCTTCCTCCTTTTTTTTCTTTTGATTTTGAAAAGAAGATTGCCCATCTAAATGCTCAGTGTGTGACCGTGGAGTGTGCAGGGTGTGGCTTCTGTGGCTGCTCTTCCTCACTGCTGCCTTTATCTGTTGCAGTAACGTGCCTAGCGTTGGGAGCCTCGCAGACCCAGACTATCTAAACACACCACAGATGAACACTCCTGTGACGCTGAACAGCACCGCCCCTGCCAGCAACAGTGGAGCCGGAGTCCTCCCATCTCCAGCTACCCCTCGATTCTCTGTCCCCACACCACGAACCCCCAGGACTCCAAGAACTCCTAGAGGTGGGGGCACTGCTAGTGGCCAAGGGTCTGTGAAATACGACAGCACTGACCAGGGGTCACCAGCCTCCACCCCCTCTACCACGAGGCCCCTTAACTCTGTGGAGCCTGCCACCATGCAGCCAATTCCTGAGGCCCACAGTCTATATGTCACCCTGATTCTGTCAGATTCCGTGATGAATGTCTTCAAGGACAGGAACTTCGACAGCTGTTGCATCTGCGCCTGCAACATGAATATCAAAGGGGCAGATGTTGGGCTGTACATCCCTGATTCCTCCAAGGAAGACCAGTACCGCTGCACCTGTGGGTTTAGTGCCATCATGAACCGTAAACTTGGTTACAATTCAGGTCTCTTCCTTGAAGATGAATTGGATATTTTTGGGAAGAATTCTGATATTGGCCAAGCTGCAGAGAGACGCTTAATGATGTGTCAGTCCACTTTTCTTCCTCAGATGGAGGGAGCCCGGAAATCCCCAGAGCCCCCTGTAAGCCTCCTCCTTCTCCTCCAGAATCAGCACACGCAGCCCTTCGCTTCTCTCAGTTTCCTGGATTATATCTCTTCAAGTAGTCGCCATGCACTTCCCTGTGTGAGCTGGACTTATGACCGAGTGCAGGCAGATAACAACGATTCCTGGACAGAGTGCTTCAATGCATTGGAGCAGGGCAGGCAGTATGTGGATAATCCCACAGGTGGGAAAGTGGACGAAGCTCTGGTGAGAAGTGCCACTGTACACTGTTGGCCTCATAGCAATGGTAGGTATCCTAGAATGCAACTTGGCTTCGCAAGTTATCTTGCTACAAATTTTACCTTAAAAACTTGCTTTACTACATCACAAAAATGTAAGATTTAAACCGAAAGGCCTGGACGTGAGGGATATGCTGATTTCCTTTACATTGGAGGAATGAGGTGTCTTCTGCTGAAGCTTTTGGAGAGAGGTAATTGCCTCCTGAAACTTTTCTGTTAGATTAAATCAGAAACAAACAGTGCATGTTGGCAGCTCCTGGCTGCTGAGTGTCAGTGGCCAAGAGTATAAAACTGATGGTCAGTGTTCCTGCCTTCTGGTACCTACTCATCCTTCTAGATGCAGTTGCCATGGTGTGCCTTCCTTGAAACTGGCCATACAGAGCCCACTTTCTCCTTCTGGTTTCTCAGTGTGGTGCATCTCTTGAGATAGTGAGCACATCTGATTTTATTGTAGTCACTTGGGCACATCCCAGGGGTGTGTGCTATTTAAGACTGCCCATCAGCTCACAATCTAGCTTAGTGGTAGAAGCCCTAGCCCTGTGGGCAAAAGGGGGAACTGCCTCCAGTTGACAAGCATTGTTTGGAACTAGGCTTTACAGATGCTGAGCCACACCCCCTCTCCCCTGTGATAGACACATGGGACATAAAATGGTGACCGAGAGAGGAGGCTACCTGCCTTCATGGACTTTGTAATCTCTTTGGAGAAGTGAACATTGCATATTAATAAGCACACAGGAGACAAGGAGCAGACCTCCATCCCTGGTGGGCAGATTGGGGCTCCCCTCGGAAAGGAAGCAGCAGTTACACTGAGCTCTGTGAAGCTTGTATCTCACAGGGAACTGAAAGGAGACGAGAAGTGAGGGCCACAGCAGGTGGGGACTATCCAAAGAGCAAGAAGGATGATCAGTTAACAGAAGTCTGCATTCTGACCGAAACAGTGGGTAAGGGTGAGAAAATACCAAGGACAGAGCTGAGAAAACCAAATAGAAACCAGTTGGTTGGGGTTGGAGAGGTCAAGAGGTCTCTGAATTCCAGGCCATCCTGGTCTACATAGCAAGTTTCAGGCTAGTAGGGCTATATAGTGAGACCCTATCTCAGAAAACCTTTTGAAAGAAAGGGAAGGGGAGAGACCCTGTGCTCCCCATGTAAAGAACCTGAGTTCAGTTTTCAGCACCCACAAATGCCTACAGCTCCAGGGGATCTGATGCCCTCATCTGGCTTCTCTGGGCACCTACACTCTTGTACTGGTACCCTCATGCAGGCACATATGCGTGTACATGATATATTTTTTTTTTTAAAAAAAAAACTTTATTTATTTATTTGCCTAGGTGTTTGCCTGGAACTACAGACAGTTGTTAGCTGCCATGTGGGTGCTGGGAATCGAACCCGGGTCCTCTGGAAGAGCAGAGGGTGCTCTTAACCGCTGAGCCATCTCTCCAGCCCCACATGATACTTTTTAAAAATTTAGATATAAATCTAATGTGTGGACGTTTTGCCTGCATATATATCTGTGCACCATGTCTATGCCTGGTGACTACAGAGGTCAGAAGAAGGTGCTGGATCCCCTAGAGCTGTAACTACAGATGATTGTGAGCCACCATGTCATTGCTGGGACTTGAGTCCCAGTCCTCTTAACTGCTGAGCCATCTCTCCAGCACCAATTTTAAAATATTCTAATGAAGCAGTCACAGACTAAAGAGAAAATCAACAGAAGCTTGCTTGCTTTAGGAAAGAAGTAGGCACATATCAGCTGTCTAGGGAGTAGTACAGGATGTGCAGCTTGGGGCTAAGCATGGGCAAGTGTCCCATGAAGGTTCTTGGGGTTGGACCTTGAAGAAGGCCAGCCTGAGGAAAGCAGCCGTGAACAGAGCTTTAAGGATTCCTGTGAGCAGTCCAGGTGGAAGTGTCAGGACTTGAGGCTAAAGTCCAGAAGGCTAAGGTTGGCCTGTGGTTATGACTGCAGCAGCCGAGTGCACAGGAGCCCCCTGTGCAGGAAGGAGGCTTGGAGGAGCTCTGGGCAGTGGGCTGAGTGGGTCTGGAGTGGCATGGGGATGGGGACAACCAGCAGTCCAGAGCATGGCTGGGGATTGATCAACCGTGGCATCTGAGCCCACTAGAGCAGAGCCGAGGGAAGAGGCCAGCCTGGAGGGGTGGGAATGAAGCATTAACACCCCGTCTGTGAACAGCTCTCAGTGTTGCAAGATGACATAAGTCTGTCAGGAGAGCTGAAAGCAGTGGAATAGGGGCACCTGCATCTGAGGAGTGGGCAAGCAAAGAGTGCTTCCTGGGGGTGGAACCTTTAACTAACTGCCTGACTCCAGACACAATGGCTCTTGCCTGGCAGGCCCTCAGTTAATATCCACTGAATGATTTAAGAAGTGCTGGATGATCAGCTCGGGTTGGGGATAGGGGGTGTCTGTCCATGCATGCAGTGTGCCCACAGAACCTTAGATCAGCAGTAGCTTACTGCAGAGCAAGTCTGGGGGACTGAGATGAGTGAGGGAGGAGACACACTTGCAGAAAGTGATGCCTTAAGCTGGATCTTTTCAAAGCACCATGCTTTGTACACTCAGGCAGCATTTACAGGAGACACGCTTGCCCCTGTGGCCTTGAGTCTGTGCTACTCTTGGTCACTCCTTGCCCACTGGTGGAGGCTCAGATATGAGAAGTACTTTGCTGTGATTCTTGACTGTGAGTAAAAGAGAAACAAGCTTAAAAGTCAAGGTGATTAGCACTGCCTCAGTCTTGGGTGGATTCCTGGGCAAGACGTCCTGAGGGCATTGCTGCCACTTGACTGGACTCGGCTCTAGCAAGCCATAGCCATGCCAGCACAGAAGGTTCATGCTTTGTTTTGCCAGACCTCTCATTTTTAGGAAACACTGGGCATCCATGTTTATTTATGGAATTTTCTGGATTGATTTATTCCAAAATTAGGAAATCAAACAAAACTCGGCTAGATGACCAGTGTGAAGCTGTGGACACATCTGTCCCCAGTTTCTAATTTTGTTGGTAGCTACCTCTTAGATTACTAATCAGCCAGAGAAGTGGCCTGAGGGTCCTACCCTGTAGAGACAGCAGAGTGTCAGAATCTTTCCTAGACTGAGGAATGCTGTGGCCCTCCTCTGACCCAGAAGCAGCAGCAACACCCACACAGTGGATGCACAGCTATATGTGGCGCTGTGACTCAAGGCCTTCAAATTCTAGGTTGAAAACACTTGACAGGGTGACTGTCAATGGAAAGATTCTCTCAGACTCTCCCTTCCCGTCTGTTTGCAGGTGTCCTATGGGTGCTGTGCAAAAGTCATTATTCTGTTTACGGATTTGGTGTTTGATAAGTTTTTCAAGGTCTCTTCCTTTTTGTCCCCATATGCTCAAAACACTGGTATGTGTAAATGAAAGGGGCATGGTAACTAAGGAGCCTTGTGCCTCTGTCTTCTGAAAGGTATTGGAAACAGGCTGACATGATTGGAAAGATGAGCTTCTTACTCCTTCTAAACAATTTTTCTGTTGAACTCTTCTATGTAGTATAACCCACTTCCCACCTTTACTCTGAAACAAGCTACTGGTCATTTCCTTTATTTGGAAGACTCTTTCTCTTCACTCTGAGGTTGTCAATCTCTGTAACAGAGACCCAGGATAGCATCTAGGAGAAAGAGTGCTGCCCTGACACCCTTGTCCTCTGCTCTTCTCTCCTCCCACAGTGCTGGACACAAGCATGCTCTCATCCCAGGATGTGGTGCGCATGCTGCTGTCCCTGCAGCCCTTTCTACAAGATGCTATCCAGAAGAAGCGCACAGGCAGGACCTGGGAAAACATCCAGCATGTACAGGGACCGCTCACCTGGCAGCAGTTCCATAAGATGGCAGGACGTGGGACCTACGGTGAGTCTGGACTCTAATTTTCTTCATGCTTCTGTGCTCTGGTGCTGCAAGACCTGGCCTCCTGGTGAGATGGAGCCTCTTCTTGGTCACACTTAGGTTTCCTAAAGGAGCTGTGCCTCAGCCATGGTCTCTGCCCATCTGGGCTTGTGTCTCTGTCTCCTGCTCTATGGCAAGAATCCCATGCTATGCTGAAGCACACTGGAACTGACTTCTGCCCTACTTTCTTTGACCTTTCTCAGCTGTTCTGACTCTTGTGATGCTTTGTTAGAGCCCATTTAGTGAACTGATTGCTGGAGCACCGCAGAGCATGTAAAACATGAGCCTGAACACCAGGGACCACCACACTGTCGGGAACACCGCACTGTCTGGTGTGAGAAGAGACCCATGTTCCTCTCTAAATCGCAATGTCATTCCAGGTTCCGAAGAGTCTCCTGAGCCATTGCCCATACCCACTCTGCTGGTGGGCTACGACAAGGAATTCCTGACCATCTCACCCTTCTCCTTGCCCTTCTGGGAGAGGCTGCTCTTGGAGCCCTATGGGGGCCATCGTGATGTTGCTTATATTGTGGTGTGTCCAGAAAATGAGGCCTTGCTCGAAGGAGCCAAAACTTTCTTCAGGGACTTGAGTGCTGTCTATGAGGTGAGCAAGTTGTGGGATACCTCCATGTCATGGGGCCTGCATCTGGCTACAACTGAGGGAGTGAACCAGGAGGTAGATCTCGAAGAGCATTTATATAGACAGTTGCTTTCTATCTGTGTTTGCTTTCTGGAAGAGCGTTGCTTCTTCAGGGCTTTGTGTGTATTAGATTGAGAAGGCCAACCTCACCACACACCTGATGCCATCCTCCATCCAGCTCGGAGGCACATACTTCGTACTTATGCTTTGGCTATAAGAGTCTTGAAAGTAGTACTGGGAACGTTTCCCTTGAAAATGTCTGAATTGAAGGATACATTTAGTGGATCATGCTTCTGTTGAGTTTTAATACTACATTCATCCTAATACTGAAATTTCAATATAGAAAAATATGGTAACCATATTAATATTAAAACCAGGACCATAGTTTTACATCTTTAGTTCTGAAAAGTTTGACTCCTGGATCTTAAAATGGCGGGTACATGTATGTTTTCTGCTGAAGTGCAAAAACTCTGCACTTGTAGCTCCAGTGCCTGTGTGTTGGCAGCATGAAATGAAACTAATATTTGCTAAGGTGCTTAGAATGCTGGCGAGCGCCTGGGAGCACCGCAGAAGTGTTCACAAATAAGATACGTAGCTGAACTTCAAATGTATTCTAGAACAGGTCTCACTATCTGTAAGTGTCTAGGTAAACATAGACTAGTGGTAGGTAGATTGAGATGATGCTAACATACAGTGCATTGACATCTGTTAAGCCATGGAGGAAACCCTTGGATAAGTCACTTTTGGCTATTGCCTGCTCTGTGTGTATGAAACACTGTTAAGTCATAATCAAGCTATCACAGACAACGTGAATGACCCGCCCGTCCATTCCAAGGCTTGCAGCTCACTGGGTCTGCTGTTTATCTGCTTAGGTGTACCTCCTGCTCTCAAGGAGCCTGCAGGCAGACGGTAGACCTTTCCTGCATGGAGGTGTACTCTGGGAGGGCTGGACTGCTCAGCTCTCTAGTCTGCTTCTTGCTGTTGTGATGAAGCACTGACCAAAAGCACCATGGGGAGGATAGGATTTAGTTCAACTTAGAGGCTGCAGTCCTGGAGGGACATCAGGGCAGAAACCTGGGCACAGGAGCTGAAGCAGAGAGCAATGAGGCATGCTGTGAGCCAGTTTACCTTGGCTTGCTCAGCTGCCTTTTGATGCAGCCCCACGGTGGGCTGGGTCCTCAGACATCCATCATTAATTGAGAAAATGCCCCACAGGCCAGTCTGATGGAGGCAGCTTCTCTATTGAGATTTCCCCTTCTCAGACATGTCTAGGTTTGTGTCAGAACTAACCAGCATGGTGAGCCTTCACCTCAGCAGCTCTAGTAAGAGAAACATCCCAGCAAAGTAGAAAGTTCCCTTCTCTTAGTTGATTTTATGAGTCCCCCTCCCCTGTGAGTATCCTGGAGAGTAGTGTCTCCACTTCTCATGCTTAGACAGTGGTTGGTACAAAAGCTGCAGCAGCAGCTCTGGCTGTTCAGAGGGTCTCCCAAGGGTTAGAAGGACAGAACAGTTTCAGGGAACAAGATGTTTGCCAGGGAAGGCCAGCCACTATTGCTGATCTGTTTGCATGTGGCAGCCTAAGAGGAAAAAGGGAGTGCTTGCATGCATCTCTGAAGGGTGGCTGCCATCAGTGACCGTCTTGTGTGCTGTCAGATGTGTCGGCTGGGACAGCATAAGCCCATCTGCAAAGTTCTCCGCGACGGGATCATGCGCGTGGGGAAGACCGTGGCCCAGAAGCTGACAGAGGAGCTTGTGAGCGAGTGGTTTAACCAGCCTTGGAGCAGCGAGGAGAATGACAATCATTCCAGACTCAAACTTTATGCTCAAGTTTGCCGCCATCACCTAGGTAAATGGGAAGGTGCTTGGCACAGGAGAGTTGGTGAGATAAAGTAGTGACAGTCCTTTCCTTTCCCTGGCCTGCTAGCCTAGCATTCTGGTTTTTGGCTCTTGATATTTGGTTTTTGTGTCTTGAGAAGGGCTTCTTTGTGTAGCCCTGGCACACCTGGAACGCCATCGAGCAGAACTGCCTCTGCCTTCTGAGTGTTGGGCACTAAAGTGTGTACCACCATGTCTGGCTAAATCCTGATTTTATGTGGTATATATTCTTTGAAGTTGCTTACTGGGGTTATATGTGTTTATAACTATTTTGGCAACTGCAACACTACATGGTATTAGCCCTTAAGCCTGAAGAACACCTTCAGAGCCTGTAAAGCTGCATATCCATGGTGTACTGTATGACTGTGGGGATAGCTAAGGGTCCAGTTCACAGTGACAGTAGATAGGAGACTTGTTATGACTGACTGCTTTTCTGTCTCTTCCAATAAGCTGAGTGTATAATTAACAAGTTGCTTCATGTGCATTTAGCCATGTACAAGCATAGAAGTTTTATATTCAAATGAGGGGCAGTATTCAGGGGTCCAGTGTGACACTGCTGAGGGTCACTAAACCCATTTTTGTCTTCCTTCAGCACCTTATTTAGCCACTCTGCAGCTCGACAGCGGCCTGTTGATACCACCTAAGCACCAGAGCCCACCAGCAGAAGCACAGGGACAAGCCACGCCTGGGAATGCTGGCTCTTTACCTTCAAATTCTGGCTCAGTAGCACCCCCAGCTGGCAGTGCATTCAACCCCACCTCCAACAGCTCCACAAACCCCTCAACAAGTAGTTCATCTGTCTCCTCTGGGCCTCCAGGCTCCTCAACTGCCTCTGCTCCAGGCATTACCCAGATGAACACTACCTCTTCTTCAGGATTCAGTGGTGGGCAGATCCCCAGTGCTGGGGCCAGCTCCACAGACCGAACTCCAGGGAATGTGGCTTGCGGAGACACTGAGCCTGGGCAGAACTCCACCCAGCCTTCACAGGATGGACAAGACAGGTGTGTTTGTTTCTCAGCGACCCAGAATGGTGCTTCAGCTTGGGCACCCTCCCTCTACTTGAAAAAAAGGTCCACTACAGTGCTCCCTTCGTTCTTGCTAATAAAAAGTGACATGTTGATCTATGGGTACATTAAGAGCTGGAACTTCTAATTAACATGATTATTATGGAGTTCATTAGCTAGTATTGTTATAAAACCTTTGTGTGTAACAGTAACACAGAAAACAAAAAAGTGGAAAAAAGCTTCTGTTTAGAGTAACGTGGACTGAGTACCCCTGCTCTGAAACACTCAAGACCAGACATGTGTGAAGACTTCGGAGTTTGGGGATATGTGCATAGGCTTTACTAGAAAGCATCCCTCTCCTGAAAATCTGAAACCTGAGACCCCAAAGTTCTGGGCATCACAGCAGCTTTTGGTTTTTGTACTGCTGTTTCCCATCTTGTCTTGAAGATGTTGGGCCTGATGTGTGACATACCCACACTGTTGTATTGAATCTGAAGTTGTAGCCTGGGGAGCTGATGAGCTCTGGAATTGATTTGTTTGATAGTTTGTCTTTGCTGAGCCTCACCTCTCTCTCTCTCTCTTTCTCTCTCTCTCTCTCTCTCTCTCTTTCTCTCTCTCTCTCTCTTTCTCTCTCTCTCTCCTTTCTCCAGTGTTACAGAAAGGGAGAGGATAGGAATCCCCACCGAGCCTGACTCTGCAGACAGCCACGCCTACCCTCCAGCTGTGGTCATTTACATGGTGGACCCCTTCACCTACACGGCAGAGGAGGACTCCAACTCCGGAAACTTCTGGCTGTTGAGCTTGATGCGCTGCTACACGGAGATGCTGGATCACTTACCCGAGCACATGAGAAGCTCATTCATTCTCCAGGTTGCTGTCTGCATGCTTGTTCTCTAAGCTGCTGCTTCTCTGAGTCATTTGAGCCTATAAGAGGGCTGTACTCCTTTGGGGCTCCATCTTTTAGATCCAGTCAGTCATCATTTCCGTCCGTCCTAGTGTGGTCTTGCTCCTTGTCTCAGCCTCATCATTACATTGTCAGGGATCTTTTTCCCGTTAATATGTGAACACCCTTCCAGGGCCACTTGTCATGAGAAGCACTTTCTTAAGTCAGGTCTCACTATGAAGCTGAGGCTAACCTCCAGCTTTGGATGCCCCAGCCTCTCCATTGCTGAGACTGTGGGTCTGTGTCACATTGTTTAGCATACGATACGTTTGACCATTCTCACATAGGTCAACATCTGGTATAAGTGAAGCCTAGGAAACATGCTGGTGCATGTTAAAAGTGGATACTGACATGTAGACACTGATGAATGTCTTTTTCCAAAAAAGCTTGTTCTTGCTTCTTAGCAGTGAGTGAGCATGCCTATTTTCCTGCACTTTAAAATGAAGTGATTTTTAAATGTTTCATACAGTTGAAATGGTTCATCATCATTTTATTAAAAGCTGTCTTGTAGAATGAAAAGATTGAAGTTAAAGTGAACAGAGATTGATAGTTTTTCATTGTCTCAAAGTCTGAGTCCCACATGATTAGATACTGTTGCAGCATACTATGTCAAATGTTCTATGAAAGGGGTGTACACCAAGATTAAAGTCTGAGGGCTGTGGGACGGGAGGTTGAGAATTTGTACCCACAGTGGGGCAGGACAGTTCTCAAGGATACCAGCATACTAATAATACTCCTCTCAAATTGCTGGCGGACATTTGAGGTACAGCTTTTATTTCACGTGAGGAATTAGGATATAATTACATTTGTCATCTGCATGTTAAGAGTTAAGGATCCCTCTCTCCACTCTAGCCATAAACTCAGGCCATCTCATTTTCCATCTGTGTGGTTTGTGGGGTTTTGAACTGACTGTTGCTTGCATCTTGTAGATTGTGCCTTGCCAGTACATGCTGCAGACAATGAAGGATGAACATGTTTTCTATATTCAATACTTGAAGTCCATGGCGTTTTCAGTGTACTGCCAGTGCAGGCGACCTCTGCCTACACAGATCCACATTAAATCCCTCACGGGCTTTGGGCCTGCAGCCAGCATTGAGATGACCCTCAAGAACCCGGAGGTGAGTTTTGGAGGCAGAGATCTCTAAGGAGAGCTGCCATGTGCTGCAGTACAGACCAGAGCACGTCTCCCACCTCCCAGCCTAGAGCCATGACTCTGTATCTCGCCAATCCCTCACTTTGCTGCTGTGACTCAGAGCCTCCTGGGGCTGTGTGTAATGGGTCAGATTGTGGCTTCAGTTCCTAGTGTCTATTGGCATTGGGCAAGCTCACTTTCTAATAGAGTAGATGGCTTATCGATAGATGGGTGTTTTAAACAGCTAAGCCGCAGGGCCTCATAGTTGGTGAATTTAATTCTTTTGCTCTCTGTGTCCTCATTGCTAACTGTGTATTTAGTCCTGGAGAGAGGGCAGTGGGCCCCTGTTGTCGGCACTCCCTGTTTCCTTTCTTCAGCGTTGCTCTAGGTTTTATTGGAAGTGCTGTCTTGGTTGGCCTTGTGCTGATACTGAACTTGATTCTTATTTCAGCGGCCCAGCCCAATCCAGCTTTATTCCCCTCCCTTTATATTGGCCCCAATCAAAGACAAGCAGACAGAGCCGGGAGAGACTTTTGGTGAGGCGAGCCAAAAATACAATGTGCTCTTTGTGGGCTATTGTCTGTCTCACGACCAGCGCTGGCTCTTGGCATCCTGCACTGACCTCCATGGGGAATTACTGGAGACCTGTGTTGTAAACATTGCTTTACCAAGCAGGTGAGAAGCCTTGCTGTTTGTGTTCACTTGTTAACTCTGTGGGGATGGTATGGCTGTGTGCTTTAGAATGGATCCCGTGCCTCTCTGAGTGACGTCTGATTCGTGTAGGACCCTTCCTATTTCTCTCTCTGTCAGGTCTCGGAAGAGCAAGGTGTCTGCACGTAAGATTGGGCTGCAGAAGCTGTGGGAATGGTGCCTGGGGATTGTCCAGATGACATCTCTGCCCTGGAGAGTCGTCATCGGCCGCTTGGGGCGTCTTGGTCATGGAGAGCTTAAAGGTGAGCAGTTCCTGGAGCAGGTACAGGGAGACTGAGCTGATGGTGGAAGCTGAGGAGAGCAGGGCCTTCAAGTTGCCCAAGACTGGCACTGGTGATAATGGTTATTTTATGTAGAAGGGAGAAACCGGGGCTCTAACACATCTCTATAGCCTCCGTCACTACACAAACAATATTTGAAATGTAAAACTGGGGACATATTTCATTAGTGCAAAATGATAGCTTACTTTTAATAATATTACATAGTAACACAGTAAAAAGAATAAGTCTATCAGAGATTGTAGATGAGTTTTAAATTCGTATGAAAGAATCACTTTTGGGCCTGGGGAGATGGCTCAGTGTGTCTAATGTTTGTTGTGTAAGTGTGAGGGCCTGAATTGATCTCCAGCAGGTTCCTTGTGTGTGTGGGTGTGTGGGTGTGTGGGTGTGTGGGTGTGTGGGTGTGTGGGTGTGGGTGGGTGTGTGTGTGTAGCTTTCGACATCACGGGGAGACACAGTCTCAAAACAGACTTTCTGTCCCCTGGCTTGTGCAGTCTTCTGCCCCCTCTTCCATGATGTTCGGTGAGCCTTGGGTACAGGAGTTGTTTTGTAGATTAAAGCCTCACCAGTAAGACTGCCTGAACATTAGCTGAACAAGGACACCACCAATAACCATGCTGAAGTCGATAGGGAAAAGGCCAGGGGGCCTCAGCCATACACAGAGAAGCACAGGCAAATAAGGGGGCTGGGAATGGGAGAGGCAGTCTCCCCAGGGAAGAGAGCTCCAAGTGACTGTCAACCACTAAATGGTCAGTCCAGAGAACACACATGGGAGTGACAGTGTACAGAGTGAGCAGATTTTATTTATGGTTATATGTATATATAACATACACATATGTATGTAATAACAACTAATGAAAAAAGAGACCATGAATTTGAAAGAGATATATGGAAAGGTTTGGAGGGAGGAGGAGAGAGAAAATAATTTGATTCTTATACTCCCCCAAAATGGAATTAATTTAAAAAGATGAAAACATTCATCCTAAAGTAGCCTGTGATTATTAGAGTAGAGTGGGCAGTGCCTTTGCCAAGGGCCCGAGAGTACAATTTCTTTTTGCAAAACTCTTCAGTTCTGCCCATGTGAACACCCTAACATAATACCTATATGAATGACTATCTGTGAACAGAACTCTGTTTACAAAAACTGGTAGGCAGGATTTGGCCCCAGACTATAGTTCATACCATCTCCTGTGTTAGTAGTAGTAGTAGTGTGCATTGTTTGATTACAGGAAGTTCACCCAGGTACCGTGGAATCCCTAAAATTAAACCATTGAGAGAGACAGAGCCCATGTGCAGGCTACTGCCTGTCAGGCAGGTCTGCACTCAAAGTTTCAGACTCACAGCCATGTACACACACACTGTAGTGTGCCAGATGGGGGCATGTCTTCTAGTCACACTTGATGCTGTGGACTAGGAGAAAATGGGGCCTGTTCAGTTTTTAAACAGCATCTCACTTAGAACAAGTCTGGAATCAGTAGCCTGGAGGTTCATACACTAGGGGATTCCTCCCTTCATTTCTACAAGATTGCCTCTCTTCCCTTCTGCTCTGCTTTGGAGTCTTTTCTCTTCAAGGCTTTCAGCTATTCATGACCCTTGGGAAGGAGAAGGAGTAACAGAAAAGAAGCATGAGCTAAACGTGCTGTCTGTCACTTGGCGATTTAGAAAATGATTAAGGCCCTCTGTGTGTATGATTATAGAAAGAGGCACACTCTCCTTCCTTGCCCCTGAAGGGGAGAGCCTGAGTGTGGCTAGAGGAGCCTTGATGGACAGAGGAAGCACATAGTCACCTCCTTGCTGGCCTGGGGCTCCTTCTTTGAGAGCCATGGTCTGAGTGAGGTCATACAGAAGAAGGCTCAGCTTCCAGGTAGCCCTGTGTCTGCTGTTTAGCTGCCAGTGCTTGTCAGGAGGGGCACGCACAGTCTTCTGATGCATTGTGGCACTCAGACCTGTCTGACATCCTGCCATTTTAAGATATTTTCTTTATGTTCTCAGCCACTTTTCTCTTCCCCATTTAACCTGAAAGTCATTAGAAATATAAAGCACACTGCCCTACACTCTCCCTGGAGGAAGGACTGTATAGCCATAGAGATGCCTGCGCTGAGCACTGTGTGCTCAGAATGCACTGTGACAGCAGAAGCTGCTCAGGAGGACATGTACCAGGCAGGGCTCAGCAACGTATAGACCAGTGCTTTTGTTTAGGGCAGTGAGCAAGGAAGTACTGATGGGGTAGGGAAAGAACCAGACTCTTGAAAAAGAATGGCTAGCAGAGACCTCAGCATTTTACAACCTGAATCTGCCAGGGTCTGCTACAGGCCCTCAAAGGGCACTCTAGACAGGATGGCAGCCCACAGAGAGTGGGTCTTTGTGTTAACACAGAAAAGGTAGAAGCCAGTAATAAAGGAGAGGACTAAA
Organism: Sigmodon hispidus; assembly: GCA_004025045.1. NCBI lineage: Eukaryota > Metazoa > Chordata > Mammalia > Rodentia > Cricetidae > Sigmodon > Sigmodon hispidus. The sequence goes on from PVIH01004338.1 coordinate 130,771, forward strand.
CAGAAAATCCCACTTCCACTTCCTTTAGGGCTGGGTCACAACAGAACTGACAAATGTCTAAAACAACATACGAACTTCTAAGACTGTGTTTGTGATCTCTGTCTTCAGACTGGAGTATCCTCCTTGGAGAATGTTCGCTACAGACAATCAGCAAACAGCTCAAGGACGTGTGCCGGATGTGTGGGATCTCCGCCGCAGACTCTCCTTCTATCCTTAGTGCCTGCTTGGTTGCCATGGAGCCCCAGGGATCCTTTGTAGTGATGCCAGGTAAATTGTTTCTTGTCAGTTAACATCAATTAGGTATTTTATCGGTCCACAGATAAGTGTAGTCCATAGTATTGTGCCTCTAAAAGAAGCTTGGTTTTGACCTGGAAAATGGGGCACGTGACACCTTCCTAGAGAGGACTTAACTATCCTGTTGACACAGCTTGGGAGAGAGATGAGTCTAGATCTGAGTGAGTGAAGACAGACACATCCACAACTAGTGAATGCTATCTGGCCCCAGTCTCTTGGCATCCTAGGATCTCACCCTCCAAAAAGCTTCTGAGGCGTGGTACCTCAGAAAAGGTTTTAGAGTGCCTGCTGTTATTGAGAATGAATATGGAGGCAAGAGAGGAGCATTTAGCACAGGACTAGACATGAGCAAGTTCCCGGTGACTGTCAGGACATAGGCCACAGCAGCTTTGTAGATGCAGCTGGCTTGTGGGAAGCAACAGCTGTTTCCTGACTGTTACTAAGCACTTCTACACTGTTAGGTCTGTCTTACATTTTAGATACAGTGTGTTTTTAACTCTGTGGGAAGACAGGAGAGTGACTGAGGACAGGCTTCAGTGCAGGACAGTGGCTGGACTGTGTTCCCTAGACCTCAGGTCACCTTGGTTTCCATCAGGAACCATGAACTTTCCATGCCTTTTTGATGTTTCTGCCCTCATTTAAAAAGTAGAGACCATTGCTGCTACCGCAGGGTGAGGGCAGAGCCAATGAGACACATGAATGGAGCTTAGAGCAGACCAGTGTGTGGTAACCATTGCATAGAGTCAGAGTATTAGCTGCTGTCCTTTGGAATGGTGGGTTGTAAATTATGAAACCACAGATGGAAACAACGCTGGGAGGTCAGCTAATTTAGGGTTTCAGTTTACTTTCAGTAGGTAAGTAATCTGCCCAATGTTTGGTGCACTCTGTCTGGGTTTATCTTCACATTTCTGGTGTGAGGTGAGGGTCAGGCCGTCATCACTGGTCTTCTCAGTCGGGTTCTCCAAAGACACTTCAGGAACTGGGGCAGTCTTGAATGTCTGCCCCTTGAGGCTTTTGTATCACGCAAGAGCCTCCTTGGGTGGCTGTTGGTCTGCAGAGCACACTGACCCGCCTCTGCTCTTTAAAGACGCTGTCACAATGGGCTCCGTGTTTGGCCGAAGCACTGCGCTGAACATGCAGTCGTCTCAGCTGAACACACCTCAGGACGCCTCCTGCACCCACATCTTGGTGTTCCCAACGTCATCAACTATCCAAGTGGCTCCAGCCAACTACCCCAATGAAGATGGGTTTAGCCCCAACAATGGTGAGTGGAAGGCACAGTAGTAGGCAGTGTGTGTGTGGGCTGATGGCCACTGCAGACAGTGTGTTGCAGTAGTCTCGTAGAAACAATGGAGAGATGTGGCGTCTAAGAAATGCCTGGTGAGCTGCTCTTCAGTGCCACCTGTTATTAGTGCTTTTGTGTTTCAGGCAAAACCAACCTAAGGGAACGGTTTGGTTTCCAGTTTCAGTCCACAGCAATGAAGCTGTGGCAGCACCCAGAAGCCCACAGGGCTTCGAGAACAGGGCCACCTGAGTTGTTCATTTTCACCCTCCCCACTTTCTGCATGTGGGCCTCCACCCGTAGTTGGCACTGCCTGTGTTCAGGGTGGTCCTTTCACCAGTTTGTCCTCAGTAATGCTCATGGGAAACACGGCAGAGCGCTCCACTCTCTCTGCTGTTCACTGACTCACCCAGGTCAACAATCAGAATTAGCCACCAGGAGCAGAGGACGCGGGTGCTTAACCTACTTTCTGTCTGCTCTTGTCCCCCACCTAGCACTGTGTCCCCATGCATAACTCTTGTGATCTGAGTGTGGAGGGCATGGCCATGTGGAGATGCAGCCGCCTAGCCACCCTGGAGATTCATTTTACTAGAGAGGAACTCCATATCTGATCATTCTTAATGGAATTTTGTTTGAATACTTTTATAGGATTGAAAAATAGTCATATGCTCAAATATGAAAAATAGTAAAATGCTCAAGTTTTGTGTATGTGTTTATGCTGTTCTTAAATGTTTAACATCTACTAGTATTTATTCATGTTAAGTGGGGAGCGGTAAGGATACCAAAATGTACCTATGACGACAGCCTCAGTGAAGTCCCAGTCTTACGGGAATGGAAGGGCTGGTGCCAGCTGTCTGTGGTGTCTGGGTCTGTGGTGATGGTTTACCTTTGCATTTTCCTTTCCAAATTTCCTGCAAGTGCACCCTACTTGGCACTGTGGGAGGGAGAGCATCCCTAAGGAACACTGCTTTGATCTGCTTTGAAATGGGCTCCACTCGTGTCTGGGCAGGCTCCTACCTGTTCTGCTGAAGTCAGCCTTCCAGCCCTGTAGGTACTGATCACATACCTAGCTGGAGTCTACTTGTTGCTGGATGCTGCCAACATTGACCTTGCAACAGTTGAGGTGCCTCTTCAGCTGTCCTTCATCCTTTTGTCTTTGGTGCTGTGAGCAGCTGGGGGCTTCCTTTATGGCCATGATTTCTCCACTGTGGTTTTCCTTGGTTAGCAGGCAGGTCCCTTGAGAGAAAACAAGAGGACAGCGTATAGCATGTGCATGCAGTAGGGGCCTATTGGGTATCACAACATGTCTGTCGCAGCTGAAGATTAGCAGAACATGATATGATAACATGGAATATGGTGCCTTTTTAACTTTCCTGTGTTTGTTCTCCCTCTAGATGACATGTTTGTAGACCTTCCATTCCCAGACGACATGGACAATGACATTGGCATCTTAATAACTGGGAACCTCCATTCCTCTCCCAACTCCTCCCCAGTTCCTTCCCCAGGCTCTCCCTCCGGAATCGGCGTGGGCTCTCACTTCCAGCACAGTCGGGTAAGGACTATTGGAGAAAGGTTCCTGAGAACAACCACAACCCTCAGGAAGGCCATCACCACCGGCAGCCATGCTTTCACTGCAGATGCCTCTCTCCCCAGAGGTTGAATCTCTGTAGGCCACAGTTCTCCAGCCCATTTTGGAGAACAGTGATTTGAAAAGCAAATATCCATACATTCCTAGTGTACCCTTTATTAGAAAGTTAGTCCTCTGGTGTGCAAGGCTCTCAGTGGTGCTCCTGCCTGTGGCTTTGCTTGCTTTTGGATGGCAAGGGAAGCTGGATGGCTGAGCAACTGCAAGCTCATGCTGTCCATCCCAGACTCTTCCAAGAAGGGTTTGTTTTTGAGCAAAAAAAAAAAAAAAAAGAAAAAAAATGCAAAAACCTTTTTTCTTAACATTCTACATCTTCCCAGACATAGTGGCTTTGATAAGAAGTAGATGGGCAAGCTGTTGCATAGCATGTGACTTTGAGGATCATCTGTGGCCTATCTACTTGGTTTCTCTTGTTCAATTCTGGATTTGCTGGCGCAGCCTGGGAAGTGTTGACAGCCACCCTTTGCATAGTTTACAGATGTCTTCAGGTCACTGCTACCAGTTCCTGAAGAAGCAAGAGCTCAGCATTAGCTCAGTCTTCAGATGTCTTGGACTAACTAACAGAGAGCCTAAAGTCAAAGGCTGCCCCATAGCTCATGTTGACTTTGTCCCAACCACTGACTTGGGCTTCTTGGTTGTGTCGTGTGGCTAATAAAGGTTCTTGGGGATGAAATCACTAGGAAGCTGTTGTCTGGTGTCTGCCCCTGAGCAAGTACAGCAACCCTATGTGCATTGATTCCTAGAGGGGACCCTGTTGCCAACATTGCAGTCACTTACTAGTGATCAGGAGAAGGAAGGCTTAGTGGTCAGTTTAGTCATGGAGCAGCTGACAGGACAAGGGCCATGCAGAGCCCTCAGTCACTACCTGCCCCACACACACCCGTTTTGGGAGGAAGAGATGGTAAATGTCTGGGTTTCCTTTAAAGCTACTGGCCAGGGAATAACAAGCAGTTTGTTCCCTGGAGGTTATCTTGGCATAAACTGAAAGCACAGATTTTATGCTGAGCAGTTTGAATGAATATTCCTGTGACTTGGTGCACCCTGGTTTGCAGCGAGTGCCAGCCATAGTTCATTTTAGTAGTTTGAAAGCCTTACTGGTTCATGATAGCAATCTTTCTAAAGGAAAGGAAGTGCATGCATTTTCTTCTTTCCTTGAAGCCTGAATGTTGCAGTTTAAACAACTCTGTTCTGAAACTAATCAGTTGGCCTTTTTCAGTCCTGAGCCCCACAGCCTGGTGACTGCTTTTAGTTAAGTCATTACATAGGACTGTCTGTTCAAGGTGGCAGCAAAGGCTATTATTTGTTTCACAGCAGGCCTCTAGTAAGCTGGCCTGTAAGTCTGATCCTCCTACCTTAGCCCCCTCACCTCCTGAGAGTGTAGATTGCATGCACATGTATGTATGTGCTACTGTGTCCTGACTTAGCCTTTCATATGGGCATTGTAATCTTATTTTTTTTTAGTCTGTCCAGAATCAGAATTGATAGGATTTGATGTAGTATGTAATCAAGGGTCATTTTCTTTTTCTAAATAGGAGGCATTCAGAAACAAACTGATCGCTTACTTGTGTACTTTTTAAATTCTAGCTAGCCACTGACAGGTGGAAAGTTCTTCAGTGAGACATTCTACACTCTGAGAGGTGCATGGCATACTCACACAGCACCCCCAGAGCTTCAGGAGCAGTGAGTGCTGCCCTGTGGACCCTGGTGCATAGTGCCTAGTTCTAATCCAGGTTAGGCAGTGATGGAGAGCAGGTACTCCAAGGGTTCTGCTGACTGTTGGTGAAGGAGCACCTGAGGATGCTGTTGCTTCTCCATCTCAGTGTGCTGTGACATAAAACTTCCAAACAAGTAGCTTGGGCTCCTAGCACCAGTGTATCCATCTTGCCATAACCTTTAGCTTTTCCATAGTTTTTGTTGATTCCCGCATTTTCTGCAGAGACTTGTGTATTTCATGTCCCATTTCTCAGCTGCCAGGAGCTTTGGTGGGAGATGCTGCAGGCAGGGGACCTGTCACTAGTGTACAGAGTCCAGAGGAAAGCCTTGGTCAGCTCTGAAGATGCTCATTGTGCTTTGGGTCTTGTGTTTCAGAGCCAGGGTGAGCGGCTTCTCTCCCGGGAGGCCCCGGAGGAGCTCAAGCAGCAGCCGCTGGCCCTTGGGTATTTGGTGTCCACTGCCAAGGCTGAGAACCTCCCCCAGTGGTTTTGGTCGTCATGCCCCCAGGCCCGGAACCAGTGCCCACTCTTCCTGAAGGTTGGTTTGATGCTTTCTGAGGCTTAAGAGGAATCACTGGCTCATGTGTTTATTTGGTTTGAACTGGAAATTTCCTGATAGCTGCCACAGTGTCTTTCTGTTTATTTCTATCATGTCACTTATACTCTAAGAAGATTTTAGTCACAGGAGGGCAGAGTTTGGGACAGGGACCAAAACCTGTTATTAAGAAATGAGTCCACATTAATCTCAGGAGGTGATCAGGGCCATAAGTGCAAGAGCAACATGTGGCTCAGCCTGACGCTCTTGCAGTCATTACTGGAGACTGCCTGTGACCGGAAACACAGTCCTACCTGGCTGCACATGGCACTGCCCTCCATAATGCAGTGCTGGGGAATGTTAAGCCTTTCACCGCTATGCTTGTTCTTCTTGCATGGCTTTTGAAACCTATCGATCCAGATCATAGGCTCTAAAACAAGACTCCAGACTTGAAGAATGCAAAAGAGTCTAGAATGGAATCCATTCCTCACCCACAGGCTGCCAAGAGATACAGGTTTAAGAGTGAGCCCTGGAGGCAGAGCCATGGGGAGCAAGACCCCTGGCAAGGGGAGGTCACTTGAACTCCCCCTGTGGCAGGCACAGCACACCCACCTCCAGCTGACTGTCTGTGGGCAGAAGTTAAGAATGGCATATGTACTTGGTACATGCCCATGCCCAGCCAGGAAGAGGACTGAGGTAGAAAAGTCACATGATTGTGAATTGAAACAAACCTGACTAGCACAGCAACACTGTGTGAGAACAAGCAAACAAAGTGGCCATGTAAAAGACAAGGAAAAGCCAAGTGCCCATCAGTAAGACCAACTGAACCAACTCTGTGGCCTCACCACACGGTGCAGCATTGAATATCCACCACACAGTGGAGGTGACCCTGCAATAACCTGTGTGACACAGCTATTTCCCAGAGACAAGGAGAGGGAGCCCAAACACTTGGGAATTGAAGCACTGTTCCTAATGACTTGGGGTAATACCACAAGTTAAGGAGATCTGTAGTCTTTAAACAATGGACTCAGTAGGCCTAGATTTGTTCTTTTGTGAAACTTGGGAGCAATGACAGCTTGGCTAAAATAAACACTCATGTCGCAATGCTTGTGGTTCCTAATTATTATTTGTTGCTCAAAACATCTGAGCTCATTGAAGAACTGACTGATTCCAGACCCAAAGTAAGAAATAGTCCAGGTATAGTTGATAACATTTTGCCATCCTTCAAAGCAAGGAATTTCCCCAGAACTGTTAGATCACATCCAAACCAGAGGCATCAGACATAGTATGATCCTACAGGAGACAGCCAGTCGCTCTGTGAGAATCACCAGGCACAGACAGTCCTGGCAGGCTGTGTTGCAGCAGTGTGTTCCTCTGAAGATCAAGTATGAAGGGAGTGGGCTGTCCCTTCTCAGCCTTGTCTCTCTCACCTTCTACATCGGGACAGCAGAGAGTGCCTTTCGCTGCGCTCCAAGCCCTGTCTTCAGCCAGCTCTCATGTAGAAGTGTTCCTGCCTGCCCACCCTGGACTTGCTCCCGTAATTGAACCTCTGGCTCTAACAGTTGGGGTGTGAGGAACCTGAAAAGTAGAAGGTATTAAAAGAGCCATGATACAGACCAGCCACATCTGACTGTATAACCTTTGACACTTCTTAATCATTTCCAACCTACACCAGGTTGGCCCATACCTGGGGGAAGGAAGACAGAGTTTCAAGATTATCAGAGGAGATTGACTGTAGTCTATCAATTGATACAGAGGAATCATGCATTTTTATTGTGTATGATATTTATTACTGTTCTTAAAAGTTCTTATCTGTAAACTTTACCTCCCAAATTTACAAGCGAATGATACAACAATTGATTTTGCTTTAAAATATTCCAAAGGGAAAAATACTCAGAACAGAGTGACAAGTAGTGGCCATTGTCCCAGCTTTGGTGGCAGGGCACTCAGCCTTCCATAAGAACAGCTGTTCTTGTGTTTGGCTGTTATGCTAAAGAAGCAAGATGGGCTGATGACTCGGCTCAGTAGGGTCAAGGGACTTGTGGGTTTAATCCTGGGACCCACGTGAGGAAAGGGAGAACTGACTCCAGTAGGTTGTCTTCTGACCCCCACACGTGTGCTGTGGGATGTGCACACTTGTATGCACACACAAAATACATATTTTTTTAAAGAAGCAAACAAAGTAGATTAAACCAGGAGGAGAGGCCTCTGAAACTGGCTTTGATCTTAACTCTAGGATGTGGTGCTATGTTACAGTCTTGGGCACATCGTGGCCTGACTCTGCAAGACTGAGCAGCTGGGCCCAGCTTCCTCTCTGTGCTGTTCTGTACTTGGAAATGAATAACCTTTGTTCTTCCCACAGGCTTCACTCCATCACCACATCTCTGTAGCACAGACAGATGAGCTCCTTCCTGCCAGGAATTCTCAGCGGGCTCCACACCCTCTGGACTCCAAGACCACATCTGATGTTTTAAGGTAGTTTCTGACTGGGGTAGTAGTGCCTTCCATCCTGAAGTGATGCTCCTTCTTCATTGCTTTCCTCAGTATGCTAGTTCAGGGCGATGCTCACAGAGACACTGCTGTTTATGCAGGGTGGTGGTATCTAGTCATCCCTGAGAGCTGTCGACTCCACTTGTGCTGGGACATTTCCTTTCCTATTCCAGGGAGGAGATGAAAGTGTCAGACCTGGAGTGGAGGGACAGTGTCTAGGAACTGCTTTGCATTGGAAACCCCTTTAAACCTTCCCTGTTATACATAGATGCATGTGATTGACTAGAACATGAATTCTGTGTTACAAAATGCATCGCAGAAGCATGGGTTCTCTTTTGCTGTTTTTGGCACTGCACAAAGTTTTGTCCCGTGGGCTTAGTATAATGGTGCATGCCTGTAATCCCAGAATTTGGAAGGAAAAGGCAAAAGAACCCAGAGTTCAAAGTTATCCTCAGCCACTTACTGAGTTCAAGGCCAGCATCTATCCTGGGCTACACAAGACTCTATCTGTGAATTTGTGCACATGGGTGCACATAGCTGAGGTCAGCCAGTGTCTTTCTTATCCCCTCCACCTTACTCTTTGAGACCTCAGTCTGGAGCTTACTCAGCTGGGTCTACCTCAGCCCACCCATTATTGACTTATACATGTGCACTCCTGTGCCCCACTTTACACAGATGTTGGGGAATAAACTCAAGTTCTTGTGTCACTAACTGAGTCATCTCCCCAGATCCAAGACTGGATCTTCAAAACAAAACAAAAACAAGCAAGCAAAAACTGTCAGGTGCCTAGAGGAAATTTATAAGTTTTTCCTAGTGCTCCCTCATATACAGGGATTTGGAAATTGGAGGGTAGACAGAAGCCTCATCACCTCATCAGTAAGACTTTGGTTTCCGGGCTCCCTGGTGGAATACAGAACAAGGGGCCGTGTAGTGGGGGAAGTGTGTGCTGCATACCCATGCTCAAAAGGTTCAGGCCATGAACTAAATATCTGGAAGAGAGAGAGAGAGAGAGAGACCCTGTCCACCCTCCCTTTTTTTTCAAGTGACCACAACAAATTAGCATTGAGAAATTGGCAAGGCCAAGTGTTGGCAAAATATTTGGTACATTCTGTTCTCTTTAGTATTGCCAGTATATTCTTATTGTGACATTAAGCCAATATGAAAGTCTCCATTCAGACTTGCCTCATCCTAATGTTCAGTAGCCTCACACCCTGGTTCCCCCATAGTTGGACAGTGCAAGGTGGGCTGCACTGGCCTCGGGGCACAGCCTTGTGAACCAGAAGCTGACCTCTGTGTTCTCCCTGGCAGGTTTGTGCTGGAGCAGTACAATGCCCTATCCTGGCTCACGTGCAATCCGGCTACCCAGGACCGCACTTCCTGCCTTCCCGTCCACTTTGTGGTGCTCACGCAGTTGTATAATGCCATCATGAACATGCTCTAACCGGGAAACGCTTGTCCCTCTGCCTCAGCTCCTCCTGCAGTCCCGGCCAAGCAGCCTGCTCACTCTGCAATGCTGGTCTCTTTCAGAGCACTCCCTACAGCCCTGCACTGTGACGCCTTCTGAGCAGGCACATGCTCATTCTGCAGTGTTCATTGCCACAGTGACTGCTTGATGCGTCTCACGAGGACCTGGGAATTCCCTTAAGAAGTGACTTGAGCCAATGTGTGATGTGTGCAGCCTGCAGTCGTCAGGAAATGGTGGCTGTTGGTGGCTTAAGAGGGAAACAGAAGAGACACTTTTTTTTGCACAAGAGTCTGCTCTCAGCCCCTGTAGTATCAGGCTGTCCAGCCCTCTGGATGCAATTCTTTAGCCAATGGTGGGTGCCTCTGGGTCACCCGGACTCCATAACCTGGGACATGTCACAACTAAGAGCCAGCTCCATCCAGTACAAGATTTGGTACTGGGGTCTCCGCCTCTCTAGCCTGTCAGGAGGGCTTTGATTGGTGGCACACCTTTGTAGACACAGGAGGTCTGGAGACAGCTGCATTTTGTTTATTTATTTTTATTTTTGTTGTAAGGTTTTTGCAATTTCTTTTTTCTAATCTTGAGGACCAGGTACAGTAACTGAAACCTACTGAGACCCACCATAGGATTCTCTGACTACATACCTCTGTTCTAGAAGCCAGAAAAGATTAAGAACAAACTGAGGAGATCATGCCTGAAAAGTAATGTAGTCATAACCACCCAGCAGTAGATTCTGGTAAAACCATCAGGGGTTGAAGTGTCTACTGTGCTGTGTGGCCTGCATCTTGTGTGGTTACACTCGTATGCGAAGGCAGTCAGGCACAGCCCCAAGCTGGAGGCGGCAAGGACCTTAATCACGTCTATTCAGTCACATGGAAATACCTTTTCTAGAGAATTCTTACAGAAATGCAGGTCTCTCCTTTTATTAGATCAAAAGGGACTGTGTACATATTACAACCCAAAGTGTTTGCTCACAAAACCAGTTACAAACATGGTGAATTTTTTTCTGAACCATAGGAATATCGTTTCAAAGAAAAAGTACAACTCAACAGTTAAATCAGTACTTGAAGCTGAGCCTCTATATGGGACTTTAAAAAAAAAAATGCCTTTTTAAAGCATTAACAGTTGATTGAAGTATTTTTGACTACCCCTCCTAGACTTTAGGGTTGACTTTGAAGCCCTGTTTCTAGTCCTTATGTTATATGTTTCTGTCTGCGGGTGGTGGGTATGGACCGACTTCCCAGAGCCTCCTGACAGGCAGGGAGCCTGGCTTCTGTGGGAGAGCCATGCAAACTAAGTTCTTCCAAGAGACTTTCATGTCCTGGTTATTAGCAAAGAAAAAAAAGGAAAAATGTAATAATTGATATGATTTTGTAAAAGTATTTTTCTTGAGATAATCTAACGTTTAAAACATTATATTGAATAACACATGGTGGGAATGTGAAAGCAGAGAAATAACTTGTAAATGGGTGATTGTTCTCTGTCCCACCAGATGGGGAGGCTGACTTTCCAATGTATAGCTTAAAAAAAACCTGATATATCAAACCATTTGTATCTAACATGTACAGTGTAAAATTGACTTAAAATATCGCAGTGCTATTTTTTCTTATCAGAGAGGAAACCCTCAAGGCCTTTTGAAGAGCGTAAGATGACGGGGATGTAAACTTGTATAAAGTCGCCCCACTGAAGACGGACTGTAAAGTACATATTTGTAATCTTTTACCACTTGGGGTTGCTTTTTCTCAGAATCCATCAGAACTTTGAATCTCTCTCTCTCTTTCTCTTTTTTTTAAATGGGCTGTTTTTACTGCAGGGGCTTTTCTTCCCTAGAAACCCAACTCTACACAGAAAAAGAAAAAAGGAAAAAAAAAAAACCACAAAAAACAGAAAAACACTATAAAAAGTTTTAAAAGAAGGCAGCAAAGGGTAGTTTTCATCTGGTGTCTTTTATTTAAGTTTTTTAAGTTAAGAAAAGCTGGTGACATATTTATACGTTTTTGTGCAAAAATAAATGAATGGCAATAGATTTAAAAATCTTATTATGTACTTCTGTGTGAAAAGTCTGTATAATATTTCCCTTAAATATGCATTATTTTACTTGTGAGTTTTCTACAGAATTAATCTGAAATGTACAAGCCCCGAATTTGCTACAGAGTGAGAAGTTATTTTATTTTTTTTT